>CAEGAF010109220.1:0-14357 GCA_903067075.1 Micropoecilia bifurca | reverse complement strand
CATTAAATAAGCAAACTCCTGCAGTGACACATCTTAACACTTTGCTTTAAATCAGAATCTTATGGCATACTTGAATAAAACTTGTTAATTTTGCATTTTGGATGTTTTTGTAAGCTTGGAAGATACAACAGAAGTTGTATCTAAATGTGTGGCTAAACTTGAAGCTTGTATTTTAATCTGTAATTAAATAATTTTTTTCACCTTTCTCACACATTACATGTTTTTTTAATGCAAATTGATCAAAATAACTTAATTTTGTCAAAGAGCACATCAGAGGTGGCTTCAGTTTGCAGCAGAGTCTGTTTTTAAATTGGATCAGTTGATCTGAATCTTTTTTCCGGTTTTGTGGCCTCAGATTTACCTGGAGTGTCTGTGCTGCTGGAGATGGTGGGTAAATTCTGCGTGACGTCGGCCTTCTGTGTTTTGTACGCCTTCACGGCGGAGCTTTTCCCCACCGTCATCAGGAATACAGCCATGGGATGTTGCTCCACTGCCGCGCGGATCGGAACCATCATCTCCCCGTTCATCATTTATCTGGGTACGTGTGGAACCGGTTTGTGAAATCTGTCATTCTTTTTTCGTTTTCAGTGAGAGTTACTGTAATGTCTCATGTTTTTTCTTGTTATTATTCACTAAGCATTTTGTTTGGTTTAGAAAGTATGTGATGTTTCTCTCAGTAGATATTAAATCAGGGCTGGTTCGGTTAAATTAAAAGCCTTTTGTCTCAGGGTTTTACTTCAGGGCCCTTCCATACATAGTGATGGGTGTCATGGCCGTCTGCGGTTCTGGTTTCTGCTTCCTGCTGCCAGAAACTCATGGAAAATCTTTACCAGAGGAGCTTTCAGACATGCAACAGCTACATGGGTCAGTTGTTTGCAATTATCTATAAAGTTCCACTTATTTTTTGTAAAAGCTCTTCTTCATTCTGCTTAGTCATCTTTGATTGGCTTTTTCTGATTCTGTGTATTTAGGATTAACTTTATCAATGAGCATTTGTGCAGAATTGTTTTTACTGATATTTTTGTTCCTTTGTTCAAACAGGAAATGTGTGAATAAGAAACAGGAAGCAGAACATGAAGAGAATTAACACACCGATGTAGCAGGTAAATGATATTACAAATCTGCTGCATCTGCCAAGGAGTTCATCTATTTGTTGGGCTTATTAAAGACTGACTGGAAATAACTGATTTAAATTTTCAGAAAGTTTTTTTTTATGCCATAACTTTCTTATGATTTTATGAACAGACTTAATAAGCAGTAAAATGATACAAATTGTCTTCAAATTGTATAAGAAATAAAAATCTGACAACTAGTTGTGCAGTTGTATTCATAGTCTTTACTTTGATGCCCCTAAATGAAATCCAGTGCAACCAATTGCCCTCAGCAGTCACCTAATTAGTAAATTAAATATAAGTTTGTTTGTTTTCTCAAAGATCAACAGCTGAGCTGAGAGAAGCCATGACAGCAACAATAATTAGTTGTTCATTTTCCACATTTGGCCTTTATGAAAGAATGAAAAACATAAAAGTTTAAGAAATCCAGTCTAAAGTTTAATGCAAGCCATGTTCAGACCAATTCAATAATCTTAAGAGTTTTACTGAAAAGTCCATTTATTTCAGTAACCAGGTGAAACGCATCATATAGAATATTTTTTAACACCTTTATTTCTGCTGACAGCTAAAAACACATTCAAAATTTGAATATTACATCAGACCAATGAAATGTGGACTTAATAGAAAAGTATATTTACTACCTGCATGAAGATTATTTTCAAGAGGTATTTTTAATCTAACAAACGGGACTCATTGGGACATTTATTCTCATTTTTTTTAATAAATAAAGAACATGGAAAGGATGGTGAAAGTATTTTGGACAAATTTGGACTTAACTGAACATTTGGACCTTAATCCAGATGCTGGAGCTGTAAAGTGAATACTGCACATCCCTGTGAACAGACCGTCTGCACCGGTCAGCAGCTGCAGCATCCTGATGATTGTCCTCACCAGAAGTTCATTTGAGTTGACGGAAGATGGATGGAGAAAATGTGTTAGGAGCTGCAAATGACTTTAAAGTGGAGTGAAGGTTAATCTTAGAGCAGAACATCATCAGAACTTCACTGAAACAGATTAGATCAAAGCATATTTATAAGTTCGAATCATCCAAAACTTGAAAACTGATGTTCACATTTAAATGTGACCAAACTTGATCTGTTTAGCAAAAGAAAATGGAGATGTTTTTAACTGACAGGAAATAAATTAACACAATTATCTTTAACATGCTAAATACAATGTATTATAGACCTTAATTTAACACATATGGTTGATTTATCACATAAACTCCAGGCAGAATCAATGTTGTACAAAGATTTGATGTAAAATGACTGGGTTTAAATAAAGATTTTTTTTATTGTGTTACCTATCCGTTTAATTAAAAATACATTTAGTAGGGATAAATAACATTTACACTTATAATAAACTACTATATTTTGTCCTTTGCCCCACAAATTAAAAATATATACATTTCCACTTTAGATAATAAACATCTCACCCACATTTTATGTGTTTTTTTGTTTAGTTGAGCTTTTTTCTATAAAAACAGGACTTTGTTCAGCTGTGGAGAGCTGAGTGTTTCAGACATGTTCTTAGTGTGACATTTATCAGGGTATTTCAGTGGAAGCGGTGAAGGCGTCACCTGTTACCGTGGAAAAACCGCCGTCATTTCACTTTCACTTCAGCTTCAACACGATGCTCAGCATCGGCTGTGGAAAGACCTTTTTAAATTCTCTCTTCTTGGACTTAATTTTTCTTTTTAAACTCATCTGTACTAAGCTGTAGATGTTGGCGTTTCGCTGTGTTGGATTATAATTGGTTGGATCTGCTGGGCTGATCGACACGACGCAGCTGCTGGAAATTTAAAGCAACTGCAGATTAAATTGGGGCCAAAGTAAAAGTGAAACCGACTGGTTTTCTTCAACGGTCTGAATCTTTGTTCGTGTCTCTGAAGCTCTGGATGGATTTTAATTCACTAAAACCGAAGGATGTGATGGATTTAAGGTAAGTTTGATGTTTCTAATAGAATTTGTGTGGCAACAGCTGCTACTGTCAACGATGATGATGATTATGATGATGATGCTATCATCTGTTTTTGTCTCAGCTGTCTTGATGCTGTTTTTAATAATCCGTGATGATATTTTATAATATCCAAAGCCATTTTCTTTTTGTTACACACTAATGTAGTTTCGGTATATTAATGTAGTGCATCGCTGTTCGGTGTTTTTACACATCCTGTTTTTAATCTTTTAGTTCTCTGGTGGCATTTTGCGAAATAATTCTGATGACGGATAGTAAAAATATTAGTTTAATACGGAAGCAGCTTAAAATACATAAATATTACTCATTCTGTTCAATTTCAACATAATTTTTAGTTCATGTAAGAAAAGGCTTTTTATGACTATAATTTATCAGAAATGACCACTTGATGGCGCCAAACTCGACGTCAATTTCTGAGTGACCGCTTGTTGTTTTTTACTTCTTATATTGAACTGGTGCGAGACATAAGCGATAAATTGTCATATTGTCATACTCCATGCCTCAAGGGCCTCCTGCAACCTTTAGATGTCAACTTCAACACACCTGAGTCAAATAATGAGGTCATCAGCAGGACTCTGGAGAGCCTGACTGCACTGAGGAGGAGATTCAGCTGTTGGGTTCAAGTGTGTTGGACCAGGGAGACATTAAGAGCTGCAGGACCAGGATGGCCCAACCCTGAACCAGATCCAGCTCTAACGGCTTACAGGATTACGATCAAGGAGTTTTGTGGCTGATCCCTGAGAGACTATCACCTTACCAAATAAAACTGTTTATTACGACGGTAGTTTTGGATCGCTGCGCTTGGATTATTTTTGATCTCAGTTTATATTAATAGTGAATACACTGTAAGTGATCCCACTCTGCTGGACTCAACCCGACTCATGAAACGCTTCAGGATGTTTTGCTGTCATCATGATATTCGTCATAGTATTGAATGCTGCTCTTTCCAGCTGTCCTAAGCAGCCTGCAGTGAGCTTGGTGTGAGAAAAAACCTGCAGCCATATTGCTGCCCTTCTTGACCCTGTGCACATGTCCAGAAGTCCTGGCTTCACTGAGTCCAGAAACCCTCAGGCCTACTGCTGCAGTTTCTGAGCAAACTCTTCACAGATCTGAAGAAAGCCCCTGTACCTCACATTGGAGTTCTTAGTGATTTTGGATGGTCTGTGTTTGCAGCAATAATCCACCTTGCAGTCCTTCCTGTACAAAGGGACAGTATGGATTTTTCCAGCACAATTTCTGTTTAAAGCAACTTCTGTGATGTTTCAATTTAGTCAGACTCATGTCCGCTGCCCCTGTGTTGCACACAATCTGTTCCTGCAGCTGCATCATGTTGACACTCTGTACTATACAGTTCTGTCCATTAAAGTCTTATGAAACATATTTCTGGTTTAGGGCTGGAAAAAACTGAATGCGATTAAAAATGTTTATTATACTAATTTCAATCTGGATCATCACTGGTTTCCCTGAGCTTGTTGGTCTTGTGTGCTTGAATTTAATTTTTAATATGAAGGACTGTGATACATTTTGCACTTCTACCCTGATTGATGCAAACAATTAATTTAAATGGATACTGGATTCTAAATCTACAATTTGATTGTAGATTTGAGTGAACAAACTGTGCTGCATGTTTTTGTATTGAACATAGTTTATCTCATTTTGATGCAAAAGTCACTTTAAGCTATTATTTAGAAAAACTGAGTATCTTGGTGCATTATCTATTTAAGGCCAAATGGATAAATGTTTAAGTGGATGTTTAACTTTTATTTGAGCTTGTTGCCAATTTAATCCAATGTGTATGTTGAACATAAGCCAACTTTGCAGTAAAATATTAATAAAACAATGTTGTTGCTCTGCAGACTACCAAATAAGAATAAAGGTCAAGTCAAATAAACTAAATATGTACAATCTGATGGACTGATTGCACTAAAATACATTTAAACACTGACAATATCTTCAAACTTTGCCTTCATTTTGACAAGTAACCACTTGGACATAAAGCTTCTGTTACATTTTTGGAAATGACTGCAATTTTTATTATTATTTCTTAAAATAAATTGTCAAATATGTTTTTGTGGGTCATGGGAAAATGTGGTTTAATTACATAACATTAAATGACTTTTGACATTCTAAAAACCATAACGCAGCTCAAAATATAACAAGTTGGCAACCACTGTTGCCATAAACCGCTTTATCTCTGGTCAGATAAAACTTTACAGATTCCTGAATCAAAATTTACAGTTTACCAGATGTGTCGTCATCCAGGTTTACCAGCAGCAGCAATAAAGTCATAAAGTGACACAAGAAAATGTTAATAATTCTATATCACTTAAGCAGAGTTGAAATTTATTACTCTACTGGAAGATATTTAATCAATCAAATTTTATTTGTATAGCACATTTCAGCAGCAAAGCATTTCAAAGTGCTTTACATAATTAAAATAAAAACAGCAGGTGACGGTGAATAAACAGTGAGAAATTGAGAGATTTTAAGAAAGCATTAAAATGGAAACTGTGAGAAAAATTAAAAAGTAAAGATAAAAATAATCAACTAACCAGGTGGGTTTTAAGTTGAGATTTAAAGGCTCTCAGTGTTTCAGCTGTTTTACAATTTTCTGGAAGTTTGTTCCAGATTTATGGTGCTAGAAGCTGAATGCTGCTTCTCCTGGTTTGGTTCTGGTTCTGGATGCAGATCAGAACCAGAAGATCTGAGGGGTTCAGACGGTTGATGCAGCAACAACGGATCTTTAATGTGTATTATAAATAAATAATGTGAAACACTGGTCATGTCTTCAAGACTAACAAATTTTAAAAAAATTCTAAGTGTGCTGGAAATATTTTTGCACCAGTTAAATATAAGGCTACATTTGCTTTTTGCAGTATTTGCTTTGCTTGTCAACACTTTACTGCTTAACCAGCCACCTACAACACAAAATTAAAATTGATCACTAGATGGCACCAAATTACTTTAAATGACTGACAGTTGCCTTATACTCATGTCGTGAGAAAAATACAGTAATATAGTTTATAGAGTTAATAGCAGACAGGTTTGTTGGTTTCTTACCATTTTATTGTTTAGAAATATAAAAATAAACCATGAAAAAAAGTAACCTTTGACAAGGAGCCTGCAGAACAGATAAAACGTTTACTATTGAACCAGGAAGTGGACCATAGTGTGAGTCTGTGACAACTTCATGCCCAACAAGCCTGACTCCATTTTTACATAACTGCTTTGTAGGAAAAAAACACGAAAGATGACAAGGATCATGTCACCACCTGCTCAAACCAAAAACTTTGGAGACTTTCATAAAATAAAGCAAAAATAAACGCGAGACTTCAAACCCGTATCCTCCATTTTCCATGTATGCAGTGTTTATGTTACAGTGAGTGAACACATGAAGCCGAGGTATGTCTGCGTCTGGCTTCCTCAGAATGGGCTTGGCAGCTGAATGCTTCCTTTATCAGTCATCAGAGAGAGGATGATATCTAGAGATGGTGAGGCGGAGGGGAGATAACAGGCTGCCACAGATACGGCCACAAATCTAGGGAAAGAAAAGCAACAGAAAAAAAAACAAACGGCACGTCATTCTACTCCAGCACAATTAAGTCTCAGGTCATTACATGAGCCAAGAACTGCGTCTGTTTGAGTTGCTTTGCAGCTAATTTAAGGTTGTAGGGTGTCTGGTTACACATTATCTTAGAGTCACGCCTCAAGTGCACTTCAAACCCTCCAAGAAGAAATTACCGGCAGTTAGACAGTGAACATTACCCAGGTAGTCTGGATAAGATGACCGGTTTCGTCTGATCCATATTTGTTAACCATCACTTCTAAGCTTTGCAGTAATACGAAACTTCAAAGTACTTATTAACTGAAACAAAATTACCATTATATGTGGCTACTAATGGGAAAATCAATGAATTTGGGTTGTACATTGTTCTGATCCTGTTAAATATACTGAAACAGGTCGGAGGGTGAGCATAATCCAGTGAATCAGGTCTATTTGTGCAAGACTTTTAAGTCTTCATAATTTGGAAACTATCTGTGTTTTAACCTTGCAGTGTCAATGTTTTATTTTGGAGTCTTTTCCAAAATTAAGGATTTCATGATGCTATTCCTCCAACATCTTGGAGGAATAGCCTGTGTGCCTGCAGTTTAAGCTAACTGGGTTTTTATTTGTAGTGCTATAGACAGCAGGTAGTTCAGAAACACATCCTGCTTTATGAAAGCCTTGTATTTCCCAACTCCAAAGGCATTTCCTATAAATGGCTCAGCTCGCACCTGGCAGCAACAGCACCACCTTTTGGCCACACTGCAAAACTGCATCAGTTGATTCTTTCAAGTCACGTGATTTAGAGGAAATCGAGGCTTCAGCTTGATGCAGGTTTGGTTATACAGACAGTGAGACTTTTCAGTCAGCAGTTTCCTTTTTGTTCATTTTTAAAGAGATTTTCTTCAGGTGTTTAATTTGACATGTCTTTATAGTAAAGCCTGGTGTGCAACAGATGAGCTGCTCTGTCAGTTTAAGTTTCAAGCTGGTGGTTTTGGGTAAAGCATCATGTGACAGCAGCATCATTCAGACTGTTAACACATAAGGGGAATATATTGCCAGCTGCTTATGTTGGATTTTGTGCATCACATGAAATAAGACACACTCTTGCCAGAAATCAGACTTTAACAGATGTATTTTAAAATTTGCATGCATTAATGACTAATAATTTGAATAAGCTGCAGTCGCTCCATGTTTGTGCCTTTATCCTTAACTTCAGATGCTGTGTGCTTAGAGCTTTGTGGCTGGCGGCCCGTATCGCCTCCAGCACCGTGTTTACTTCCTGCTGCTGTTGCCATGTCCTCAATCCACCTCACCTGTGGCCACACCCTCTGCAGATGGCAGCATCAGCGCAAACATGCTGTCACTGAAGGGTGATTTCATGTAAATGGGCTCATACAAAGCCTCTCACGCATACGGGCCAGTTTCTGCCTTTCAAAACTGAATTTTTATCATCAATATAATCTGCATCTTCAAACTGCAACTTGACTCCAGACTGAAGACATTTGTCATTCTGTTTTTGTTAGAAAATTTATCTTACGATCGATTTTATTTATTGCTTATTTCAACAGAGTTATGAAAGCAGTCAAGAGGCCTTTGCTAACTCTGGAGGAGCTGCAGATATTTACAGCTCAGGTTTTGATAGGATGGTCATCAGGAGTGCATTCCACTAATCTACTAAAGTGGCAGGAAGAAGGCTAGAAAATCAGAATAAAAGGTTATCACAGTTCAAATAAGGGATACAACAATATGGAGATTAGTTTGATTTGATAAAAACAAAAAGTACCTTATTTACCAACAGAAATACCCTCTGTAATTCCTAGTGGTGGCATCATGCTGTGAAAAGCTTTTTGTTTGCAGAAACTAGTCAGAATTGGTGGGAAGATGGATGATGCCAAAGAAAGAGGCAACCTGGGGGCGTCTTCAGGAGACTCCAGTAGATTTGGACTGGATTAGTGTTGTTTTCCATCCCAGTAAAGACACTAAACAAACATCCAGAACTACAACCGACTGGGTTTATTCATGTTGAAATCAAAACATCACTTTAAATCTGTTGCATCCACCTAACATTTATAAACTGCTTTATTTTGACCTATCACAACCAATTAAAAAAAATGAAGTTATATTTGGATACAAAGAGACAAATTGTGGCTACATTATCAAGCCACTGTATTTCCTGTAAATAGAGTTGCAAAGCCTGGCTGCACTACATGACATACTTTGAACATTAGCAGTTGAAAAGAAATGTTTGGTGGGGGCCGAGCATGGAGTGGGAGTTAATGCTTAACACTTCCTGTCTTGGAGGACGAGGACAGTGTCCACTGTAAGGCCAGAGCGATAAGTTCTCAGTGTAGGAGAGACTGTAAGCAGCCAGCAGTCCTTATCAGGGTCGTCAGATAACCATGTGCTAATTTACACCTGCTGCATCTATTTTAAACAGATTCAGGAATGCAGGTTTTACAATATCCACATTGACTGACTTGTTTTGTTTTTTGCTTTTGTGTAATCTGTTCATTTCATGGCAACAAAAATAAAGCCTCATGTTCCTGGAAATGTGATGGGTGTATTCAAAGAAATTCTCTGGAAATGAGCCGTCATTATACCTGGTCCACACAATACTGAAATCATACCTCGACTGCGACTGACGACGCGCTGCTTTGATGACAATGGCAGCATCAAGCTAGTGTTACAGAAAGAAAGACCATAAAAATCACCTGAGAGTTGATCTTGAAAAAAAAGTTAGAAACATTTTAAAACTGACCTGCTCTTGTTTTCATCCAAAGGAAATATTAGAAAGAAGACATTCATAATCATCAGTTTAATAAACTGTTATTTTCAGTCTGTCATTTGGAGAAATACATGCATTTAATTACCTTTTCCGGATCGCTTGTTGTACCTGAAGTGACCTGGTTAGATAACAGCTGGTTTGACCTACATTGTGTCTATAGGTATCCCTGACCCATGCAGATCCGCCCTGCATAAGCATGTCGGTTTTATAATCCTAGAAACAACGTGGCAAAGTTCAGATCTTTCCATTAAACAAGCTTTATTTGTTTGCACATGAACAAGAATAAAGGTTTAACACACATTATGTTAAACAAAGGAGCCTCAACAGTGGACGATTATCTCCGGTATGCTTAAGACTTATGCAAGTGTGTACCTATGAGGGTGTTTTTCTGGTATTGTTGACTATTGGTTTTATGGCAGACATATTTGTAAAAACACAAAAATAATCATAAAAATATTGATGGAAAAGTATAACACCCATTTAATTTCTCTATTTGCTTAATGGACTGAACTATTATAGCAGTCAAAGCACTTTGCACTAGAACCATGTTGACTCGCACATATTTTTACACCGATTCACAGACCTGGGCTTAAGTTTCTTGCCCAGAGGCACAACGATGTGCGACAAGAGGAAGGAGGAAGTCGAACCTAAAACCTTCTGGTTGCAGGACGGCTCTACTGAGCTGCAGTTTCTAATGAACATTTAGAGCAACACAGCCGATTCTATGGAGGCTGATTCCCAGTGTGTTATGGTACTGGCTGGATGACCAACAGTTTAAGTAAAAGAACAAATCAGAAGACAGACAGAAAGCAGAAGCAAAGCCTCTTTACTGATCTGCATCAGAATCATTTCATTACAACAATCTGATTTATTGTCTCTCCTTATCTGCCCCTTTCCCCTTGCATACCTTTCTGCAACCTCCAGCATTCACTGCATTATCCCTCATCAGCAAGCAGAAGTGAATATAGTCACACAAACCTGTTGTCCATGTTTGTCACGAAAACAATGGAACAGGAATCACAGGTGTCTGATGGTGTCACCTGTCCTCAAAACATAATGCAGGATCACAGATGTTAACAGGAAAGAAAATCCACTTGGAGATTAAAACAGCTGCAAAATCACGTCCAAAAATATCCTACTGGTCTCCAGTGGATCTAATTAGATCAACCTGCAGAGGGGATTTTTTTGTTTTTTTGCAAAAAATCTTCAAATCAGAAAACACAAATCATAACTCTAATCTTCTAATTGGGTTTCAAAGCTAAGATGAAGGATCAGAAAAAGTTCCACCTGCAGGATTTAAGATGCTGGTTTTATAATCCCAGAAACAAAATGGCAAAGTTCAAATCTTCCTATTAAATGAACTTTTTTAATTGTTTTTTTTATTATTATTTCTTTGCATGCAAAGTATGAAGAGGATGGAAATTGAACCTAAAACCTTCAAATTCCAAGACGGCTCTACGGAGAAGCTGCTTCCTTTGCTTAATGAACATTTTTCCTTAGATGTTGAACCTCAGCAGTAAAAGATCGGCTCAATCATCTTGTTTCTTCCTCCCATTCACTCCAAATCTCACTATTTCACTCCAACACAATCAGATGCTTCCAGGTTTAAAACATTTGTCCAAACAGCAAATTATTACTTCACGTACTGGGGACCCAAAGAAGTAGCCGGTCCAAGACATAAGGGAACTAAGCAGCGATTTAGGCTCCCAGACCTTCAGGGCCGCCTGGGTAGATGCTCAGGTTGTAGATCTAGAATAAAATGTTTTGGGTTAACATTTACATTTAAGATGTTATTTGAAAGTTTACTCTCTGAAAGTTTTTCAAAGTGTTTGACAGCTGCAATCTGATGATATAAATTTAAACTTTTGTTCACAAATGCATCTTGGCAAATAACCTAAAACTACTGATTGGTTTTAATTAGTGGACTCACCAGCTTTACTATAAATCATATTTAAATAAATTTCATTTCTAAAATTAGATGGAAATTTTTAAGAAGAGTTTGTTTTTAAAGAAGTGGCACCGAGTTATTTCTACTGCAGCAGCACAGGAGACAATAATCTTAATCTAGACCCTGAACTTCCAGCCTCAGAACAAGCAGCAGCAGGATTTAAGATTGTGTGGCTTATGTTGTCACAGATGGGTTAAGATATGTCCAGGTGGAGCGTTGCTGATGAAACACAATCCTGCTATAATTAAAAGCAAGTTTATTGCACACAATGTGTAGGCTTGATGTGCTAAAATAAAGATTAGCATTCAAAGGAAAGTCATTCGGTTCCATCCACTTAATGAAGTCTGTCTAGAAAACGGTTTCCCAGGTGTGGCTGTAGCCTGCAGGGTGGCTCACGCAAACGTTTATTTGGTTTCTGTAACTATTTTTACTTGTGGATAATGATGAGACGCATAAAAAAACAAAGTATTTGTTTTTCTTGCCATGAGCTACATAAAATTTAGTGTTTAAAGATGTAACCATAAGAGGATATGAGAGAAACTTAATTTTTCTCCATAAGCTAGATTTGGTTTGGAGGAAATGCAGAGGGGATGCAAGATGTGGGCCACAGTAACGTTGCATCATCTCGGTTTGATTCGAACTCCTCCAGTCCACTCTGGTGTCTCCTGGAAGTCACCAGACTCAGACTAATGTCTTCTGCTCTCCCTCTATCTGCGATGTGCCTTCACACACCTAGTATGTCTACTTCACACAACCTCATAAACATCTGAGACTTCAGCAAACCCTGACCTGTGACCTTAAAAACATTATACCGTCGCTCTAGTATAAACAGTCAAGCGGACCTGAGGACATCACTGTTAGTCACTCAGCCACTAAAGGGATTTGTTGTACATTGGAAGGGCCTTTTGTAAATGTACTTTCTGAGCACTGATAAATTCAATAAGTTGTTTTCAACCTTGTTTGTTTTTCATCACTGACGCAGGCTGTGGCAACCCGGAAAAATTCTTTAGGTCTATGCAGAATAATTTCCTTTCAACTCGTTAAAGACGCACCTTTTCATGTAATCCAGTCTGTATATTCCTGTGTTCAGCCGTTGCATTGACAACCAAACTTCACTGTGGTGATTGTGTTTCTGAAGACCTTGCATGTGCCGCGGTCAGTGCAGTTTCACATGGACCACAGACTGTAAAGGGCAAAATGCTCCAGATTGTGGAAGTGGTTGTGAAGCTGGAGTTCCCGACTCCAGAGGCATTTCATGTAAACGCTTTGGATTTCACCTGCCTGCAGCGTTGAAGTGCAACATCAAGAGCCCTGTGGAAACATCACAGGACGTCTGTCACAGGGTGGCAGCCGGTGAAATAGAAAGCAGTTTCACTGCTATGAGGAACTTTGGGAGGAAAATCCTGAAATGTTGTGCAGAGAGGCAGAACCAAGTCAGAGTTTAAGACTCAAGTCCAAAGTTGAGTCTAAAGTCAAGTCTCAAGTCTGACACTTGGAATTTTCAAGTCATTTTGAGTCTTTATTTTTTAACAACGTTGCAATTCTATGTTAAATGTAAATTATAGATCATGTGGTGTTTTTTAATTCTATTTATCTGATGATAAAACGTGTAGCTGGACACAAAGTATAAAGACGGCATACTGAATGCACTGACTGCAGTAAATCTATTTGTTGTCAATATAAAGGATGTAGACGTCCTCAGATACTCCATCCGATGGAACTGGACCCGGTTCAGCTTTATGATGGGGACCTGAGTTCAGGTCCAGAACCGGATTCCTGATCCGGACCTCTGCTCTATCCATCGGCAATCCTGAGCCGACATGCTGCACAGTGTGGAAGCGTTAGAAGAACCGGATCTATGCAGCATAACTAAACATAACATGCAAATGAAACCGAGGCGAAATCATCAGCGTAACCTGGAGAACATCTGAGAAGTAAACTTTAGTTAACTTTTGTACAAGTTGCTCTTTGTACAACTTCAAATGTCGAACAAAGTTGGAAGTTGTTGCATCTCCATCTGAGATCCTCTTGCAGGTTTTGCATGTTGCACTCAGTTTTTTTGTTGGATATTTCAAAAGAAATCACTTGTGGGAGCATATCTGCTTGGAGGTTTTTTTGTCTATTTTTTTTAGATATACATCTTGTTAATTTGATTGGTTGTGCTGCAGTTTATGCACACATGCTTACAATGTGTGGAGAACCAGAGGGATTTTCTGCACCTGTTGGTACGGAATGAGTGAAATCAATTACCTTTTAAATATGTTTTAAACTTTAGATTTTGGGTAAAATATCAAGTCTTCTCAAGTAAACGGGTCCAAGTCCCAAGTTATTTATTGGTGTAAAAGTCAAGTCTGAGTCTGAACATTTTTTCAAGTAAAGTTTTAATATTAATGACGTGAGTCCAAGTCATGTGACTCGTGTTTCCACCTCTGCTGTTCGATCATCGTCAACCATCTGCTGCTGTTTGTTCTGCTCTGCTCGGCTGTTTGCACCCATCAGTCATTTCACCTGCATGTTTAAAAAGTAACGCTCATCTCTGTGATCATCTCTGACGACGTCTGCTGCTCTCAGTTGTCCATTTGAAGCCTATTTGGATGAAACTGTCGTCCTCGTTTCCCCAAACGTCACACAGCAAAAAAACTTCTTGCATTTAAATGT
This sequence comes from Micropoecilia bifurca, assembly GCA_903067075.1. NCBI lineage: Eukaryota > Metazoa > Chordata > Actinopteri > Cyprinodontiformes > Poeciliidae > Micropoecilia > Micropoecilia bifurca. The sequence goes on along the minus strand of CAEGAF010109220.1, from coordinate 330 downwards.
TTCTGCGCCTTTTTCTCAAATGTAAGTTTTAACCACAAGAAAAATGTTAAGAACCACATTACCAACAAGGTAAACGAAGAAAATACAGCCTGACCTTTCACCTCACAGATCCTCTATGAAACCAGATGCTTTTGTTGCTGTGATGAGTTTTTTCACATTAACTGTTTATTAGATCTTTTAAGCTTAAAGAAATTTGGAAATGAAAACAAAAAATTCACAGGATGCTTTGTTTTCTCCACCGTCTGGTTAAATTTGTGTGTGTGTGTGTGTGTGTGTGTGTGTGTGTGTGTGTGTGTGTGTGTGTGTGTGTGTGTGTGTGTGTGTGTGTGT
>CAEGAF010109215.1:0-19611 GCA_903067075.1 Micropoecilia bifurca | reverse complement strand
AATCGGAATCGGCGATTTTCCCTCAGGGGTGATCGGTATCGGGATCGGCAGGAAAAAACCTGATCGGCACATCCCTAATATATTATTTCACTACTGTTTTGGCATCTTTGGTGAAAAAAAAGACCAGAACAGACGACAACAGACTAAGTAAATATTAGTTGTTCATATTGGCCCAGTTTTATCAGATCGATATCGATAAATTCAAATATCACTAATATTGGGTGATACTGTTTTTAGTGCTTATACATATACAACCCCTAGTAAAATCATACATGATATATTTTCAAATATTTGAAAATAAATTTAAAATAAAATAAATAATATTTCAAATATTCAAATATTCCAAATATTACAATGTCTTGAAGAAATTGCCTTAGATTATTTATGATGCCATATTTAACCATCATCAAACACTTGACTACAGACAGTGACTATAAAGTACCTTAAAATGTGCAATAAAGTGCAATAATTGCGCATTATTGATATTGATCATATTTTGTCAAATAAATAAATACAGTGCTCTTGTAGTTGCATTATTATTAAGGCAAAAATATAATTTATTTTCAGATTGATTCTGTGTTTCTGTTTTTAAATTGTCTGACAGCACATTAATTCAGTACCTGGCCATTTTTAAAGGGGCGTTTTCTGCTCTAGGTTAAAAAGGAGGTAAAATTTTGAAAAAACAAAACCTGGATGTTGTGCACCAATTAGTTGTCACCTATCAGGATAGGTAAAAAACTACAGCAGGTTTTAGTTCTTAAGACTAAAATCAGTTTTTGCTCCATCAGCAGTGCTGCTATCTCTTTTCTCTAGTTTTCTCCAGAGCTCGGTCCCAGTCCAACCACAATGTGAAGTGAGGTTCTGGATCTGCCGGCTTTTTGCTGAAAACTCAACCTTTTAAAAAGAGGAAGTGCTGAACTGGCCCCTCCTAAACACATATGGGAGGATGGAGGATCTGAATAAAGGAGCAAACTACGCTGAGAGTACACACAAACATTTATGGCAGAAATTTATATTAAACTCAATAAATAAAATTCAAATGAAGAATTTCTTAATGATCATTGCTTTTAAACGTGTAAATGTAAAGTCAGACATAATGCTAAAAACCACACAAAAACCATGATAGTGTGTGAAGCAAGGTACCAAAAACGACACTAAAATATCACGAATAAATACAAAATAAGATGCAATGAGTTTTGAGTTTGTTTAAGGGTGAAGTGGTGAACAATTGCAACCTTAACTCATTTGTTGCAAAGCTTCATTGTCATCCGAAAGTAAAAGTAAACATGTTAGGAAAGCTTAGTAACTTAGGTGAGTCAATCCCCACAAAACAAACCGGGAACTCCAAGGAGTCACTCCTACATTTCCCATGATGCAACACAGTCCTATCTCGACGCTCCTCTGTAGCCGCTAAAGAATTTACGCATATAAATTAAACACATGGCGGTTTTCACAAGACTCCTGATTAAAGAAGCTTTCATGAGGTTCATCACCGAGACTAAAGCAGCAACTGTTTATCTTTTTGAAGTAACAGAGAGACGGACAGCCGAAACGTAAACCCCCCAAAAACTGTGTTTACTGGGGTCGAGTCAAAAATCTCCATGTCAAATGGAGGCTCCGTACAAACCAAATACCGATTAGATTTGTGTTTTTTTGTTTGTTTGTTTGTTTGTTTGTGGTCCTCTAAAAAAACTCAAATTGCACATCTCACCTGACACAGTGGGGAGTAAATGGCGCTCAACAAATCATTCAAACAGCTACATCTTTCAACAAACCCCTAGAAATAAAGTTAAGAGAAAGCGAGGGAGGGGAAAAAAATGGCATGCCAATCTCTGCAACATTAATAACTCCTTGTCCTGGCTGACACAAATGGAAAGAACCGTCTGATTGCAGGCAGAGAATGGGCTCGGGAACACCAGAAAGCTCTTACCTAAGACGAATTATCGCGGCTATTGCAAAGGAACATTAGCCAGCAATGATGGATATTTTCAGTATGTGTAAGATGAAGCCAGGCTGATCAGAAACACTCTCCGCAGTCCTGCTTTAGGGTCACTACACACAGCCATAATTACATTGCCTCTCACAAACCTGCCTTAGCGGTGTGCCAGTACTGCCATCTAGTGTTAGAATGATGAAATCTTCGTTCTTGGACTTCAGATGTTGCTCCTTCAGAAGATGCACAGATTCTTATTTTAAATGCCTTGCATATATGACACTTCCAAGTAATTGGTTATTCAAGAAAGATGTCAGATTTGTGTTGCTTGTTTTTGTAAACTTAGTATATTGTAGGACTGCACTCATCCACTATTTTCCCTTCTGATATCTGAGGTTCTGTATCGACTGATACCGATCTGATATGCTGAATCGACTTAGAATGTTTTTGTTTTAAAACAGTCATAAATGTACTGAATTACAAATTTGTTTGATAACTGCACCAATACAGCACAGTTAAATACACCAATACCTTCTTGTTGCTAACATGTAAAAACAACTTTCATTTGTTCAGTCAGTGCGATTAGGAAAATAACAGCCAACATATAGTAAATGATAAAGAAATTGAAACTGACAAAAACAATAGGTTGCAACAAACCTTTGAAATGGTTCAGAAACTGCAATTAGGAATTCTAAATACAATAGAGAGTAAATAAAACATGCCATTTCTCAGAGTACAAAGCATAGAATTAGATTGAACAGATCTGTCTGTCAGGCACATTGTTATCAATACCCAATCTAGATTTTTTTTTCTAATGCACTTGATTAACTGGTTCAACAAGTGTGACCACCCCTATAAAAGTAGTAGTTTTAGCATGTTGTATTAGCCACTTACCAAAGTGGAATCAGTAATGGCGTGAGAGATGCAACTGTTGCTACCACTCAATCTGAGAAGGGTTTAGGGGGCAAATTTGAGCAATTTGAAGTTGACTGTTGTACAGTCAGAAAGATTCTTCACAGTTGACAATCTTCTTTGAAGACCCCAGTTATCACCTCAATGCTCAGACAAATTTCACAAAACCCAAGTAATGTTATTGATCACAAAAGTACAATTAGTAATGCCTGAACAAGTAAGGAAGGGTTGTCATGACAAAGACTCTTATCTCTGAAAACAGTGGCATCTCAACTGGGCAGAAGACAGGAAAGTGGAGTTGTTGCCCTGGACTAAGTTTGGTGTAAACCACATTCATCCCATATTTTAACACATACACCTCTTACCAACTGCCAGGCACAGTGGGTCATATTTTGGGTTTGTTCTGCGGTCATACAATATCACATTCACCTTGAAGTCAATAAGTCGACGAAGCGTATAGCAGAGGATTCTAGAGTCAAGTAATCGGACATAAACCCGACAGCTGGAGCTTCATCCAAACTGGGTCGTACAGTAGCAAATAATTGACAATAGAATGGCTGAAAAAGACAGAAATGAAGGTTTTGCAATACTCAAAATCAACTCCTCATTCCAATTGAAATGCTGCTGCGGGTCTGTCAGACATAAAAACATAGGGAACAAACTGATAAACTAAGAAGTGTAAACAAAAAAACCTAAGGAAAGGTTTTTTTATTCCCTTTACTGACAGCTTTGATCTCGTTTATTATTTCTCTAAAACAGCTTCATAACACAATCAGCAGGTGATGAAACGGGCTGTCACAAGAGACCGTCCTCAGCCACAGATGATAAATTCATTAAAGTTCCCAGCCTCTTGTCAAACATTGTCAGTGACATTATTTCTTCCTCTACTTTCATCGCGGCTACATCCACCACTAAAATTGTGAACTCTCAGATATTTCCAAGAGCACACATCGCACCAGGACTCCTGATATCTACGGTCCTTATTCTGTCCTCTAATTGAACATGCAGACCAGTTGCAGATGTCTGTGGAGCACATTTGACACCTCAGGGTGTCGTTTTAAATGTCTTCCAACAGCTGTATGACGCAGTACTGGTTCTGTCGGTTTGGCTTCTGACTGTATTGTTGCTACTCAAACACTCTGGACTTCGCAAATGAATATTTTATAGATCTTTTGATACTTAAAATTGCATCGCAGGTATCTGGACTTGTTACTCGCTTGTATCCGACGTGAACATTTGTTCGGCAGTAATTGACTTGTAGATTAGAAAGCAATTCATCTACAGATATCCACATTACATTCTGAGTATCAAAAAAAAGAGAAAAAAATGATTTACTGTTATCTGACATTACAAACTTCAAGCACATAATGACAGAAGAACAAAATGTCACTGTGGTTATCTGAAAATGTTCGCCCACTAAATTACATCTGCAACACATACCCACTCCGACTGTTAAACATAAAAATGACCACAGCTACATGTGTCTAGAATATTTAGATGTTATGTTTAGTTTAGACAAAAAAGTCAGATATGTACAACTTCTACAAAAGCGATTCATATCGTGTCAAGTCGAATCACTATTCTTCTGACAGGAGAGTCAAACGACAAATACCAACATCAGTCCAGGAAGTACATAGCACTGAATTTGAATTAAAACCAGACGTTAACAGCGAAAAGCTTATTAGAGATAAAGATTTTAATAAATGTTCAAATTTGGTGTTCGAATGAAGAGGCAATTACTTTTTATATGGAGCAGTGTCGCACCTAAAATGTTCAGAAATGTCCTCATGGTATTCAAAGATAAGAAAACAGCTAATAACGTTGCTTGGAGTTACAACAGGTTTGAACTTATACACAAAAGTTTAAATATAGACATACACCCTGACACATCTGCCAAGCTGCCTTACCAACTTGCATTCGACCATTATTGTAAGAATTAACTAGCATCTGACGTAGTTCTGGAAGGAAATTCAAACACTTTTCTTATCCGAAAAAGCAGACTTCATTTAAATTGACTGGTTTGCTGCCATTAATCTAGCTGTAAGCTCTTCATAAATTCTCCTTCACCATTAATCCACCCACTCTGACTAATCCTTTAGTATAAACCGCACAAAACAGCCCCACAGCATGACACAACCAGCACAAGGATCAACAGTTTCACCTGTTTGCAAACATTTTCCCGGGTCTTAGCAGCATTTATGTGAGCATATAACTCATCTCCAGAAGGACTTGGCTTATTTATTTGGCAGTTGCAAATTTTAATAAACGAGCTCAGAGGTTTAGGTCTTGGGAGTCTTTCTTGGTTTAGTGATGCAAAACTCACCTCACCCTGGGCAGTGACACTGGTGCTGTGTCATTGTCCAGATTCTGGCAGGTTTGTGGTGTGGTATTCATGAACATCCGTACCAAGTCTCCTCAATTAAAGAGGACAGTTTGGGTCAGTCGATTGAAACTTGGACACAATTGGGTGCTTCAGCGAAAACATAACCCCAAACAAATGGCAAGACTGGTTTTGAAGTTGTCAGAACAGGCCAGGCATGTCATTTTAGCCCCATTGAAACTCTTTGGACTCTGCTTAAGAACTGGGCTTACATCAGGAAGCTCTACACATTTTGTAAAGAAGAGCGAATAAATATCATGACAAGAATTGCACCATTAGATGGTTGAAGTTGCTTCTCTGTATATTTGGTGTAATTCATATTACACCAAATATAACTGACTCAAAACACCTGTGAAGGTTTCCTGAGCCTCTAAACAATCTCTAACACTGCCAATCTCTAACACTGAGGAAGACTGCTGATTGGACAGATGTCCAGGAGACAGTCATTGATCCCTTCCAGAAGGAGCATAAGACACAAAAGGTCGTTGCTAAAGAAGCTGGTTATTCATATAAACTTTTTAAAAATTGCAGTTTTCAAAAATTTTGCCAAATATTTATTTTGATTCTTGCGTCATTTCTTCTCGAATACAGAATAACGTACATTTCTTCTCATCTTAAAATGTTCATCATGAGATTGAATGTATAATTTTGAGCAGTTTTGACTTACATACAGTTCAATTCAAACTTGTTCACCCGCTTTAAAAGTCCAACGAGGTTGTTTTCCACAAAAGGCCCTGGAAAAAGAATGTCTGGAATGAAATATTAAGAGCCCTAAAATAATATGAACCTGATGCAAGTACAGAATCTTGCATCTTTCAGCTGCTGAAAGAGGAAACAACTGACAACCTTAACACTGAACTGTATGATAAAGTACAACTGGTTGATTTATTGCTTAAAGAATTAAGCTGTAGATACATACAGACAGAAATAGCCGTCATTGTCCCACTGCAGAGAAATCCCACTAAAACTCTTTAGTTCTTGTTTTGTTTGGTCAGTTATTCCCTCTGGATTTTGGTCTAACTTTTTTTTTAACATTCAAACAGTTGTTATGGTGCATAACTGTAGCGACAATGTACTTTTAGCTTGTTTGTGTATTTTTTACAACAGGAAAGAGGCTTGCATCACAAAACCTCAAACAACACCTGAACTTTGACCTCCATTTTCAGAAGAGTTGAAAAGGAGAAAGTTCAAACTACCTGTTCCATTGACTGCTGTGGGAAATGATTATATCCAAAACTTCAGACGGAGATTCATGTTTTATTGAACAACAAAATATTTACTGAGAGTGAATAACAGTTCAGCGACAAACGGTAACAACGTTAGCTTAAAGCATATTCTCCAAGTCCCTGATCACAGGTTGAGGATGAAGCGGCCGACGTTCATCATGTACGCTGGTTTCAGGTATTTCTGCAGCTCGCTCTTCTTCAGCCAAAGCAGAGTTGCGGTCGGAGCGCTTCCCAGACTGCCGCCAGCCAGGATGGCTTTGAAGAAGAACACCTTTACTCCGACTGAGCTCTCGGTCTGAGCGGCCTTGGGCAGTTTGTACTTGTAAACTCCGCAGGGAGCGTTGCCGAGGAAAGTCGCCTTGACGCCGGCTGCTGTGGACGGGAGGTGGAGTTTGATCAGGGAGGCAAAGGGGGTCAATCATGCTCTACGCTGTGCTTGGTTTGCGTTCTTTCTTGGTTGCTGCTTGAATTCGCACAACATTTAAAAAAAAAAAATCTAATCCGCCGCTCCCCTATGAATCCAGCTTTATTAAAAATGGATCAACACTACATTCTAATATCAAGGTCTTCATAGAAAGTGTTTGATGAAGTGAACCCTTGCTAAAAGCTGCACAGCAGTTTAAAGCAGTCAGTCAAGTGCTGATTAGCTTGTAGACTTTGCAGCTTAGAGGCTTCCTCCAGCTGCACGCCAACAACTGCAGCTTTATTTTAAATCTCTGTTGTGTTAAAGATCTTTACCGAGTCAATAAAATTATTAGAAGCCGGAACTTTATTCTGGATTTAATCCTGTTGACACTCTAGATATTTTGCGTGAGTGTGTGAAGTCAAATTCAGCGTATTAGCAGGAGAAGAAAGGATTTGTAGTGCTAAGACAAGCTTCAGGCACATTAAACAAAATTAAACGTGTAGTTTTTAGCATAGTGTCAACGTGAACTAAGAATGTAAAATGAGTAATAACAGATGAATTATAACTGTTTCTGAATTTCTTTTCAAGAATTGTTATAAACTAAACACTGAATTTGCTGAAGAACTGCAGGACAACAATGCCTTTCTTCATGACATGTAAAATACTAAGAAATAGTTTGAGAAACTTAATTTGTCCACTTGACTGTCGCTAAATTTACACACTACCTATTCAAACACATGGAAGAACTGTGAGATGAGGCGGTGATTAATTTGGGCTGCTGTTTGTAAAGTTACACAGTCAAACATAATATAATTTGGGTTATATAACATGTCCTACGATAAGGCTATATAATTTTCTTTCAAAGTCATATTTTCACCATGTGATTTATTCATTTATAAATGGCACAGTTTCTAAATAAATATTTAATTAGGAAATAAATATTTAGTTGGAGAGCTACATATTTATTTAGCAAGTGAAATTTTAGTTTATCAATTTAATATTTAGGTTGCTAACTAAGCATCATGTTAAATATTTACTTTGCAAACAAAATGTTGACTTATCTACTAAAAAAACTAACTAACTAAGTAAGCCAAGTATTTGCTAGCTAAGTATTTAGCTTAGCTAGGAAAATACTTAGCTTTGAGCTGAATATTTATTAGCTCTAATGTAAATAGCATAGTTAAAGTTAGCTCCAAACTAACTTTGGAGCTAAAGCTAAAACTATTAGAGCTAAATATTTAGTTTGCTGAATTGTCAGCAAGATGAATATTTACTTAGCAAGTAAATATTGCTAATTAAATATTTACTTATCATTAAGTAAATATTAATACAAGTAATTATCAACAATAAAGTCAGCAAGCTAAATATTTAGCTTCTAAGTAATACTTACATAGCAAGATAACGATACATAAGATAATAATAGAACATAAGACATTTTAAACTGAGAATGATATAACATATAATTATATATCTATAAAATCAGGGTTAAAATGTTTCTGTGCAGCAGCAGCTTGCAAAATGGACTAATGCAGAAGTGTTGCAAGATAACTTGTCCAAGGTGATATATAAAAATAAGATCTAGATCTCAACGGGGTTTACCTGGTTAAAAAAAGAAATAAAAAATTTTAAACTAATAAATTAAAAAAAATATAATGTACTTGAAATGCTAACTTTAGTTTTCCCAGCTTCTCAGACTCTGTAGTCCACTACAGATAGACTGCTGATCAGTATTTTACACAATGCCACCTAAAAAAGGAAAAAAAATCCCTGAAGTTTGTGGTGTTTAAAAAAAAGTCAATCTTTAACAAACTTCTTGGTAAAACCAGGCCACTGTATCAAGCTGTGAGAAAATACATGCAGTAGGAATGCAGTAACTTACATTCTGCTTGCTCTCAGTGACTAACTAAAATGTTCTAATTGTATTGTATTTTTTTTGTATGTGTAAAAGATATATATTTTTTACACCTAATACTCTTTAATCATAAGGGATACATTTGTAATCAGCCTCTTTTATTTTTAAACGCTTAAATAAAGTGTAGTCCAGCCAATTGCCTTCACCAATTGAAACGCATTCCGCCTGTTCTGCTCTATAACAGCTTTAGAGGTCAGAGATCAAACATCACCAAGACCAGGAAATACAGCAGACATGTCTGGGAGAGAAGTTTAAATCAGGGTTAAATTATAAAACAATATATGAACATTTCAGAGAGCATTTTCACCTGAAAATGGAGAGAGTACGGCATGTTTGTTTTCTGTTTCTGTAGGTGTGCCCCAGGGTTGTGCATTAGGGCCCTTGTTATTCAATATTTCCTTTCTCCCTCTTGACCACAAGTTCTGGAAATGTAATATTAGTTTTCTTGGTTTTGCAGATGACACCCTGCTCTACATTTCTTCCAAAGCCAACTCCTCCTTTCCTCCTTTTTGGATTGGTTCTCCGCTGATTTTCTCAAACTTAACTTGAATACAGCAGAAATGTTAAACTGTGACACACATTTAATCTTCCCAGTTTCTACATTAATATTTATAACTTCCCTTCAGGAAGTCATACATGGGAGTACTCTCCCAGCTCAGTCTCATTAATTACATCACCTAGTCTGCATACTTTTACTTCCTCTGTCTTTGTCCCTACATGAACTCAAAGTCCTTCAGAGCTCAGCTTGGTTCATAACTTGAAGTCTCTCAAGAAAATACCCAACTCCAGTTCCTTAGCAGCTTCACTGGTTGCCCATGGAAGCTAACGGATAAACTTTAAAATGTAAATGCTCACGTTTTAAGTACATTCAGAACCTAGGCCCTCTTTATCTATAGCTTCGCATCGCCACTGCTTCCCGCGCTCTCAGATCTTCGTCTGCCACTCATCTCATTGTTCCTTTCGCCCGTCTTATCACCATGGGGAGTGCAGCTTTCAGGCTGCTTCTCGCCTCACTTCCTCCAGTCATTAGGAATATAAATTCTCTCCCCTTATTTGAGTCACAGCTCCGAAACGCACCTGCTCACTCTGGCTTATTCACTTTAAACCCAGATTTTTAACTCTTGTCAAATCCTATGTACTGATTTGCGGTTTTTAATTAACCGTTTTGTTGATTAAATATTTATTTTCTTCTCATCGAACATGCATGAAAGAATAAAGGCAATGATTGCTTGATAAGGAAATAACATTATGGTGTAAAACTAAAGAAAAAAATACTTCACATTAGGGCTGTAGTGATACAATAATCACACGATATTCTGCCCACAATACGATATATATTGCGATATTCAGCAAACGATACAATTCAATACACTGGTAATTTTCTGAACAATTTCAGAGGGACAGAGAGATTTTGGTGACATTTTGTGACTGTTATAAAGTTGGATTGAATTAGTTTAACTGAAAACTGATTAAAAGCACCAACTACACAATACCTGCTCTGGTTGGACACAGACTGAAAGTGGACAGCTGGACAAAATGAACCAAAGAAGTGGTGAGAAAACATGTTTCTTTTAATTGAAACAGTACAAACTGTAGCTTACATGCATTTGTAAAGTAAATAAAATGCACCAAGTACCTGCTCTGAATAGTTTGATGCCTTTTAAACCTTGACACTTAACATGTGAAGGAATCACTCTAAGCCTGATGACCTGGTGCGACGCAAGCAATGAGTGAGAAAGGTGACAGTTGGATGTTACAATACTTGCAGATGAATATCAATGTTTTTCTAGGAAAGAAAATATCGATATATATCGCGATATCGGTATTATTATACAGCCCTATTCACATAATACTGACCTTCTAAATTTGGGGACATGTTAAGTGTTAAAGAAACTCAAAATGCTTTTTAAAGACGGTGTAAACAGACTAAAATCGGTAGCTTTGTGGTACCTGTCACGGAGTCCAGCGCTCTCTCCGCCGTCTGTCGCAGAGTTTCTCCCTCCTGCCACGCAGCCTGAGGCAGCAGCCACAGCTTCTCTGCTCCCACCTGCTGCTCGGCCAGCAGCACCAGAGAGTCGGCCAGGCAGCGCTGCCCCGAGGTCAGGTCCTCATCTACGTCAGCTAAGTAAAAAGAAGGGAGAGAGATGGGAGACGTCAGTGTGTGAGTAGATTTTACTCTAACTTTCATGTCTCAAGAAGGGAAATTCCTATTAAAGAAAAAAAATGTCATCCCTCTCATAAAATTGACCTAATTTTCTTCCTGTTCGCCGTTAATAAATGATCAAACTTTTTGTTTTCAGGATCATTCCTAGAGCGCCCCACACTCAAGTGACTTCCTGACTTTTCACTGACCTCTGACCCTTGGAGCTGGCTGGAAGTTCTTTAACCTCTGCTCCCAGGTGTCCTCCAAGTCCTGAGTCATCATAATCTCTTGGTCACCAAGGTCCTCGTCCGAGTCATAGTCATCAGCCTGCCTCCGACTCATCCTCTCCGCGTCCTCCATGAGCCGCAGCTCATGGTCCGACAGCATGCTCTTCTCCAGCTCCATCTGGGGTGAACATAGTGTGTTTAAGATCACTTTTGTTCAAATTTGATGTTGCTATTTTTTTCTGTGACACATATTTCCGAAAATCCTATGCGAGCTATGAAATAGCCTACAAAAATAGGAAAACTTCATGTGGACGGAACATTTTCAAAGTGTAGTTTCCCTAACTTCCACAAGGTGTCACTTCTTCATCCATCAGGTCACAGAATCCCCTGGATACTTTTTCAAGCAGAATTCTGTCTTTTGATCCGGAGCGGCTCACCTGCTGCAACATCTGCCTGAAGCGTTGCTCTATCGGACTGCAGTCCGCTGTAATGACGGGTAACCTCTGAAGACACACCGCGGCCATCAGAGACCAGGGAGACGTCGCTCTGTCCGCTGCAGTAACTGCCCGAGGAGTCGCTCTGTCAATAGGAGTGACGGAAAACCGGCGACATGCCCCGCTTCCGACGGCTGTCCGACTAAAATAACACAAAAGCTGAGAGAAGGACTGACTCGCCATCTTTCTACAGGGCGCAGCCATCTTCTTTTGTTGGGTTCAATGTATGTTCGGAAAAATGGGATGTTAGCCGTTGCGCTACAAAACACTGAATTCAAAATGTAGGTCTTTTGAAAAATCTAAAATTTCGTCGTGTTTTTCTTGAAATAAAATACTCTCAATTAATGTACAGTTATCACTGTCATAGTTTTATGGCGCTCTCTGACTCTAAGCAAATATTAACAGTGAAATGTTAATATTTCCGAGGCTCCTTTATGAACCTGAAGGTTGCTGTTTTTCAAATGTACCCACAATTCCAAGCGCCATCTAGCTGCAGAAACGGTGGAGCTCCTCAGTAAATCGAAAAAAGATGTCATCTCCGGCTTTCAAATGAATTTATTATATTTATTTATTATTAGTTATTATGGACCTACTCAAGACATAAAACTAATGATTACATAGGAAAAAAGAGACGGCAAAATAGGCGTATGTAATGAATATTAATAATTAAATCAGTATTATACAGTAGTAAACAGTACCAAATACTGTATTAGCAGAAATAAATTATATTGATTTAGTTAGTAAGTAGACTCAAAATTTTAAGAAATTGTATGACTAAATTCATGCAAAGAATGTATAAAATTTTATGGATTTAAAATTTGATGAGTGCTTCATCTGTATTGACATTTATCATTTGCAGAAACGTGACGGAGTGAGCGCTCTTAGCAGCAAGCTATCTTTTTCTCCGGTAACCTTGTCAACAAGAATCTAGTCAGTTAGCATAAAATTAACAACTCTTCATGAACACTTTGAATACTTTGTACGCTTTGTACCGTGGAAAACTTTAGTCTTTGTAAGTATATATGTGCTGAAAGACACTTCGATGTGTTGTTTTTTCTTTAGTTGATATAATGTAGAGCACATACACATACACTTTGAACGTTGCATTAATATATGTGTGTATTAGCTAGGAATTTTGTTGTAGTTGGAAAATGCCCATTTATAAAACATCTTCAAAAGCAAACCTAGCAGACCAGTTATTCGCTGGCTGTCTACACAGTTGTTATGAGGACAGCACAACAAACAACTATAATAATATATTTATTTTCACTTGAAAATTATTTTTGACACTTTAAAGTGGACCATAAAGCCAATATGGTATTAAAAAAGAGGGGCAGGTGCCTGCTTAGCATTGCTACATGGCATTAAGAACATCCAATGTTCTGTGAGTTTATATAAAACAATGAAATTAAATTGTTGGTTATATGCTCATACTTTTTTTTTTTTTTTTTTTTTACTGAAAAAGTCTTTCCTGTTTACATTGTTTCTGTTATACCTTGTAGTTCATTTTGGGTCAGGTCTGCTGTTTATTTGCTTTTTGTTTGTTTTTAGAGGTTTGACGTTTCCTATTTGACGCAAAGCTATTTCCGCAGACCACCGGAGCTCCGCGGGTCAGGTCGCCTGCAGGTGCGCGTGAGCCTGTCCTTGTGCCTGCCGCCAGGTGCGCGTGAGCCTGTCCTTGTGCCTGCCGCCAGGTGCGCGTGAGCCTGTCCTTGTGCCTGTGGCCAGGTGCGCGTGAGCCTGTCCTTGTGCCTGCCGCCAGGTGCGCGTGAGCCTGTCCTTGTGCCTGCCGCCAGGTGCGCGTGGCTCTGCTCTCGTAAATGCAGGCAGGGACTCTTGGATCCAGCCGCGTCGTCTGTGACCGTCGTCATCTGTCCTCTTCCAAACATGGCGGGCTACCTGAGAGCCCTGAGCACCGTGTTGAGGAGCGCGGCCGCTCGGCTGTCACCGAGCCCCGCTGCGCTATCACCGTCCGCCGTCTGCGTTAAAAGACAGCAGCAGAGGGAGTGTAAGTCAGCTTTCTACTGAAACTCCAATATTTCGAAAATACACTGCTGCTGTTTGCTCTCGTTGCTTAAGGTTCATAGCATTACTAAATGCTGTGAAACTTGGACATATTTGTGCCAGTTGTGCGATTTTTTTATTTATTCATTTATTTATTTGAAAAACGGTGCCAAATGTGACTGAAAAAAAAGAAAGTTTCTTGTTTTGGCGACCAGCCATTGATGAATCACATATAAGAGACTGCAAACACACCAACACTCAATGAGTTCATTCATATCTTTGTTAAGAAAAAGAAGAAAATAACAAAACTAACGTGTCAGGTGCTTAGAAATAGTGACACTATAGAACATTTTTATTCAATGTAAAAGATACATTTTTTATATACTTAAATTAAGTGCAACCTGCCTTGTCTTTTCATCCACTTATGTAATAAAGGCTGTTATAGCTCTCATATAGCCTTGAGGTCACAGAGATATCTTGACCGCGGTCAGAGCTTCATATATAAAACGAGTCGTACACACCCTGAGAGTTGTGTTTGAGGTATTTAAAAAGAAATGAAGTGAGCCGTCATATTTTGTTCAGTATTTCCAACAGGTGTGACAGGATGTGTCCCACATGTCTCTGCATTAGGAATCTTTGGACTCTCCAAAGGCAGGGAGGATTTATGATTCTCAGAGTTTCCCTCTTGCTACTAAATCTTCACTGCCAACCCCAGTGACAACATTGACTGTGTGCAAACTTTGACCTTTGCTACCATTTCCCCTTCCTATTTCCTTGTGTAAGCTTTAAAAAAATTTACTTGGATTTCGGTGGCTCAGATTGTTTGATTTATAGACCTCATAGTCTTAAATTGACTTTTCACAATTGTGATGATTGTTTCCCTGTATAATTGCTTTTGTTAAAGAATTGGGGCGTTAATACAACATGACAAGATATAACAAGCGTATTCAAGTCTGATGGGCGAGTGCTGATCAGACTTTTTCCCCAATTCCAGTTTTCCTTTCCGTAGTGACATTAAAAATAGGACTGCAGGTAAAGATGATCCATATTTATTAATGAAAGTAAACCTTTATCTGAGCTTATCACAGAGTTCATACATTTGAAAATGGTCAGTGGGATGGAAATCAAATTGAAAAGAAATGATTAAACATGGAAATAAACTACTAAATATATGATGAAATAAAATTTAAAATAAATCAATTTAGGGGAGAAAAGTGGAGTTGTAATTATTTATTTTAAAATAGTCGACTCCAAAAACTATGGAGTTGCAATGTATTTGAATTTAAATGTAGTATAACAAAATTTAAAGAAAATAATAATATGCAATTGAATGAGATTTGAGACTTTCTTTTGACTCTTTATGTCCATAATTCATAAAGGTAAGGTAAGGTAATTTTATTTATATAGCACATTTTCAGCAACAAGGCAATTCAAAGTGATAGAAATATTTTACCTAAGATAAATTGATATGCTTCGGTTTAATGGTTTAAGTACATGTGTATTAAATGGTGTCCCTACAGGCAGGAAATGCAGAAAGGGTTGAAATGGTGGCATATTGGGGCAAATGGATCTGGAGCTTGTGGAAGTACTTAGTTTAGTTTGTTTATTTTTTACTTTGTTTAAGTGCAAGCACAACCAATCAAGACAAAATAGTCCCATTCTGATCTGTTGGCCTTTAACAGTTGGTCTTAAATAGAAATGTCAACTTTAAAAGTCTAAACTTTTACCAACTTAACTTTAAGAAAAACCTCGTTAGCTTTTGATTTCTATTTCTCAGATTCAACGAAGCGCATCAAAGTGGACCAGCCGGTGGTGGAGATGGACGGAGATGAGATGACCCGCATCATATGGGAGTTCATAAAAGAAAAGGTAGAACCTGCTTCAGTGACCAACGTCAAACCTTTTCAATTAAATCTGTTTGAAAGCTGCATGACTTTTTGAGTTTTCTGTGTTGCTTTTGATTCCAACGTGGGAAACGAACACCTTGTTTAGCTCATCCTACCAAATGTGGAGGTAGAGCTGAAATATTTTGACCTGGGTCTGCCCTACCGCGACCAGACGGACGACCAGGTCACCATCGACTCGGCTCTGGCTACGAAGAAATACAGCGTGGCCATCAAGTGTGCCACAATCACGCCTGACGAGGCCAGAGTTGAAGGTGAACCTGAACATGTCATCAAATTGTTGACACGTGTGCAGCTGCATCTCCATTGACGATATATAACCGCGCAAACTGAAATTACGAAATAAAAATTTGCTTAGTGAAGACACGACGATTAAAAAAAAGCAACTCGTGTTTTTGATAGAACGTTTTTGCGCTAGGCTAAGGTGTTTTTTTTTTTTTTTTGGTTGTATCTAAATTAGCATATTTTGCAAAACCGCAATGGAAACACTTTTCTCATTACAAGAGTCTTGTAATCCACAACCAGATGTTACTACTGCTGAAAAATTCAAGTCTGATTTTTAACTGCGTTTTCTATTTAATGGAAACACTGCAGTTGTGAAATCTCGTGTTTTCGACAGCGGAATATTGACAAAGCTTTGTGCACGTTAGTAATGGAAACGCAGTTTCTTTCATGTTTTAAATCCTCAAACACTTGCTGCATTTTCCTGTTTAAGAGTTTCGCCTTAAGAGGATGTGGAAGAGTCCCAACGGCACCATCAGGAACATCTTGGGCGGCACGGTTTTCCGTGAGCCAATCCTGTGTACAAACATTCCCCGCCTCGTTCCTGGCTGGACACAGCCTATAACCATTGGCAGGCATGCCTATGGAGACCAGGTGGTTGAAAAAAACTAATATATATATTTGTATTATTTCTTCTCAGGAGGATAACAATTAAATGCTTAAAATGTTGAAATGCTCTCAGTACAGGGCAACAGACTTTGTTGTGGACAAACCTGGGAAGTTCAAAATGGTCTTCACTCCAGTGGACGGAAGTGACCCCCGGGAGTGGGAGGTCTATGACTTCCAGGCTGGAGGCTGTGGAATGGGAATGTACAACACTGATGAGGTCAGAGCACATTACAGGATCTGAGATGCAGCCGATCTCATCTCTACATTTGGTATTGGATTGTTGATTTGTGCCGATTTTGATTTCCTCACCACACAGTCTATCAGTGGCTTTGCTCACAGCTGCTTCCAGTACTCCATCCAGAAGAGGTGGCCTCTGTACCTGAGCACCAAGAACACCATCCTCAAGGCCTACGACGGCCGTTTCAAAGACATCTTCCAGGATATATATGAAAAGTAAAAGAAGCAGTTTCTCTGACTTTCAGCATTTCACACAGACTGTATTCTGTTAGTACCTAATTTTTAAAAAATTTTTGCCACGTCCTCCTTCAGGTCGTACAAGCCCGAGTTTGACAAGCTGAAGATCTGGTACGAGCACCGGCTCATTGACGACATGGTGGCCCAGGTTCTGAAGTCCAGCGGAGGATTTGTTTGGGCCTGCAAAAATTATGATGGAGATGTGCAGTCAGACATTCTGGCTCAGGGTCAGTGGACTCCAACATGACCATGAAGTCGGGCAGCGCCGGTTCTTATTCCTCACGATGACGTTCATTTCTCTGCGTGTGACGTAACGCAGGCTTTGGCTCTCTGGGTCTGATGACGTCGGTGCTGGTGTGTCCTGATGGCAAGACTATAGAGGCAGAAGCTGCTCATGGCACCGTCACCAGGCACTACAGAGACCACCAAATAGTAAGGCTTCGGATCGGTCTGAAGGACGGCCTTTACCGTGGGGGGAAGGAAAATTGTAGTATGTTTTATTTCCATTCAGATCTTGTTTTGAGTCAATCAGAGGTTTATGATAAAGATGGGACAAAAACAAAAACTGTGCATTAAATGACGTTTTCTTCCAAACGCTGGAATGATGAGAGATATTTAACTAACAACTGTTAAGTGTTTGGCCATGATGAACGCTGGTACAGTTGGAAGAAACAGAAACTCAGAAACACGTGTAGAAGGTCTGGGACACTTCGTATGAGGAAAGTGCATTCTGTGGAAATATTGAAGACCAATACATACTTGGCTAGGAAAGAAACATTTGTTCTCTTGAGTTGCAAGAACAAATATTTATTTCTTTTCTTACCAAGATATTTCCCAAGAACTCGGCCATCGAACCCTTAGGATGTTCTTCTAGGTCTCTCTCGATGCAGCATCTCTTGGTGTTTGTAACTAACAGATAAAGGGTAAATGGACTGAACTTATCTAGTGTTTTTCCAATAATTTTAACCACTCAAAGCAGTTTACACTAGAGTCACATTCACCCATTCGCACTCACATTTATCCACTGATACGCAGATCAGTGGGCGATTTGGGATTAAGTGGGTAACTAGTCATATGCCTCTCGGTTAGTTACAATAAAAACGTGTCAACAAGGTGGCCTACCAATCCGGTTCAGGTCCATCAGGTAGATTGGGCAAAATATTGGGAGAAGCTTAAGGGAGGAAACCCAGAATTTTTGACCCAAGTCATAAACGTTGAAGGAAACTTTTGCAAAGACATTCATGTCATGTCACAACAGTAGGAGTGCGAGAAAACATTTAGTGTGTGTTATGTAAACACATGGTTTCTTAAGCCAATGCTCTCTTTTCACAAATGGTTTTCTTTGTAGGGCAAACCGACCAGTACCAATCCCATCGCTAGCATCTTTGCCTGGACTAGAGGACTAGAACACAGAGGAAAACTGGATGGAAACAAAGATTTAATAAAGTATGCTGTTTTCCCCTCATGCTCATCTTCATGTAATTGTTCACCTCAACAGTTTTCTACAAACCACATGTTTGCTCCTAAGGTTCTGTCAGACATTAGAGAAGGTGTGTGTGGAAACGGTGGAGAATGGAGTGATGACCAAAGACCTTGCAGGTTGCATCCACGGCTTGGCTAAGTGAGTTTGAAGTTTCTTTTCTTTTTTTTTTCCAGAGTGTGTTGGTAAACTTCATTCATTGTCCCTATGATCAAATTTTTTAAAACTATAGTGTCAAGCTGAACGAACACTATGTCAACACAACTGACTTCCTGGATGCCCTTAAAAACAACCTGGACAAAGCTCTGGGGAAGTAAACCCAGGACGTCTTCAGATTTTGAAGAATTCTCCATGTTTTTACCTTTTGCCTGAATGACTCTTTGTATATGAATGGATTGTATATTTTTGATAAACAGTGGTGCCTTTTATTTTACTTCCTGCTCAGGGCCAGCACTCTTCCAGCTTTAAATGCTTTTATAGCCTATAAAGCAGATAAGGCTACAATAGAAATGAAGGTTGATGTTAACTTATACTGACTTTGACAGGAATGTTTCAGGCTTATTTAACCAGCGGTAGAGTCAGAACAGAGTGCAAGTCTGAACTATGTATGCAGTATCAACATTAATATAAAAACATCTTAAGAACAAAATGGTGTTAAGTCTCCTTTTTCTCTGATCCAGATTATCGGGGCAAAAATATCACAGACATACATACAGAAAATTTGACAGATTGCAGATGCAGCATTTCACCAGCAGATGCCGACATTACGAAGCTGGTGAACTTTCAGAAGCAGGTTGATGCTAATGCTGGTGAATCAGAATACATGGTTACCTTAAATCACTCACTCTTGCCTGATCTTCATATAATTTGAATTAGATGAAGTTCCTTCCAGGCCGCCTCTACAGACTTCCAATGTAAGGCCAGCGCACTTCTCAGATATGAAACAAACTCTTTTTTCATTTCAGTTCTTTTTTAGTCATTTGGAGCCAACGCATCTCTAAAGATTCAAAATAACTGCTGACTTGGAGATAGAACGATCTCCTTGTTTTAAATTAGATGTCAAAGAAAATGAAACGCCTGTATCAAAAATGAATAGAAATTAGCATTTAGACGACCTTCATTTCCAAATGTTTAATTTCCTCCTCCCCGCCTGGGGGGGGGGGGGGGGGGGGGGGGGGGGGGGGGGGGGGGGGGGGGGGGGGGGGGGGGGGGGGGGGGGGGGGGG
>CAEGAF010109211.1:0-78968 GCA_903067075.1 Micropoecilia bifurca | reverse complement strand
CACACACACACACACACACACACACACACACACACACACACACACACACACACACACACACACACACACACACACGTGCGCAAACATACAGGGGTGCAAGAAGTGGGCATGTGCACACAGACTGTGAAGTAACAAAGAAGCCAAAAAAAAAATCAAGATTCTTTGTTCACTCAGATTTGGTGCCTTACAAAATACAACATAAAGGACACGAACAATTATAATAGCAGTTAAAAGAGAAAGCAATGATGTAGTTTTTTTCTTTAATCCACATTCAACTTTCGCTTACTGTGAATATAACATAAAAAGTGAAAACGTCAGACTCCTTCCTGCCTTCTGAATAAGAAAGAGAGCACTTCCTTATCGAGTTGCATGTCCCTGCTTGTACACGAAGTCATACATTTTGATTCTTTCTCACAGTACTTACTCCAATACAAGCTGCATTCACCCCAAACCTCCCTTCAGCCTAACAAGCCTCAAAGACGGAAGCATTTAGAGTCCACACGTGGGCATGATGCAAAACCAGCAAGTGCACTAATGGTGCTTTATTGTGATTGAAGCTCTGACATAAGAGCAGGAAAATCAATGCAGTTCTCTTGGAAAGATCACTGTCGTCAGGTGCGCACATCCATGCCTGGGCTTCAGTACTTTGTATGCATGCTGAGTATCTACTCAATAAGTTAATCAACCGAACAAGTAACTGCATGCCTGGCTTTCACATGAATTGTTTGACCCCACTCCCTGCTTAGGCATTCAAACAAACACACAGAGAAGCCTGTGATCAGCTGGCCATCAATCAATTCCTGGATTGTGATCATCTTGCGCCATAGCAACAAAACTGCACTAAAGTAAACAGATTCTTTGGCCTGCCTGAGGTCTCAGAGATTGCATCACTTGTGTTTGTGTTGCGTCATGTCTCAGTCAACTGACATACAAAGTAGAGATGCACCAGTAAATCAGCCAGAGATTGGAATGGGTCAGGTTTCTCAAATACCAAATGATGCAGACATGGTACAGCTGAAGGAAAATAGAAAATTATGTCATAATAACAAAAGAAATCACAAGGTGTCTTAATGTACTACGCAAAACCCATAACTTGACAGTATAGAAGGAGAAGACTTCCATTTTTAAACTAAACTAAACCTGCTTACCTGGTTTGGGGGGAAATGAGCAATAATGAGCAATCTGTTGTAGAAAAATTAAACAGTTTGATAATTAATGACATGGTGTTGTCACACTGTGTCTGCAAAATCTAGTAGTTGATTAGCAGACAAGTTTAAATTTGTATTTTTATGCAAAAACTCTGCAAAGGTGTGGCATCAACCATGCAAGTTTGGTATCAATAAAAAAACAGGCTTTTGGTTCTCAGTTTTAACAGATGAAAGAGGAACACATGTCTGCACACAAAGTATTTCTGTACCAAGTCAAACCAACAGGCAGAAGATGTGGGGTAACATCAAAACCACATTTACACGCTCACTAATCAGAGAACACACACAAAAAAATAAGGTAGTTTTCACTGCCAGCATGTAAAATGTCAACAAAAATCTAAGTTCATAACTTCATCCTAAACATTGCATTGCAGGTTGTAAGGATCGGGGCCTTGTGCTGAGCAATGGAAATGTTATGTCCTCACACAGATCAGCTGGGCTATGGTGGACAGCATCAACACGTGTGGCTGCTGGTATTACAGTTCTTATTTGTGCACACACACACACACACACACACACACACACACACACACACCCCTATTTCCTACCTTAAAACCTCTACTTCTTTCTCGAGGTCACATTCCCTAACCTAAACCCTAATTCTGTGCAAACACATTCACCAGAACCACAAATGAATGCTTTCCATTTTCAGCTAGGAAACTATTCAGTTTCATTCACATATTTAAATTCCTTGGAGTGCAATAATAATAATAACGGAGCAGACAAGAAAGTTTGGCTGAAAACGCCCACCTATCACACGGTGACAGCATCTGCCTTTACTGGAAACAAGCAAGATACGAGAGAAACAAGAGAAAGGAGAAGGAAGGAGGGGGTTCAAAGATCAGAAAACAGATGTAAATCGTTCAGCAAACTCCTCTCCAAATGACTAACACATGTGCGAGAATTTCCCCCCTCTTTTTAAACACAGACAAAGTGCAACCACCCTGCTCCGATCTTACTCATACCCTCTTCTTTCACCACTTCTCCCCTTGTAATCCAGATTTAAAACTTCTTCACCTGACAGTAGTGTTAGAAAGAATGTAATGCCCTAAAGTCTCCACCCAGAAAACACACAAGACTCTGGCACCAGTTGGGTTCTCCTCTCCACCCCCTTGTTTGCTCAGTGTTAAAGTTTGACAGAAGGCATATAGAAATTTCACAACTTCAAGAAAACGCAGAAGCAGCAACTGACAGTTGGTCAGCACATGCTTGTCAACTCTGTCAGGGAGACACACACTCCACTTGACTAAGATGAATCAAAAATAAACCTTTTATGAATGCGTGCATATTTTTCTGGATATGGCTTTATGACTTTCCTCCAACTAAACGATTCCTCAATATATGGAACTGAGTTAAACTATGATTCTGTTATGTTTATTAGTGAAATCTCCATGCATCTGCCTAATAGAGATAGTAAACAAGTCCCCTTTCCTCCATTCATTCCCCCCCTAAAGATTAGATTGCCATCCGGTTTTGAGAAATATCTTACAGTCTGTATGAGCTGAACAATAACAGCCCAACGTGTTTGCGCTCTACTGTCCCGGGTCTACAGTCCTGTGCTGCAACAATAGCAGACAATGAAGCAAGAGTTTTGTGTTTTGCCATCTCATTCTACCTCTACTCCATCCAAACTCGTTACTTTTTTGGTTTTTAATCTTCCCCTCCAAAACCTCGGGCGTCTTATAGCGATGGGGTGGGACAGACAGCTGAAACGTGCTGCTTTTGTTAGTGCGCTTGTAAAACAACCCCTCACGATAGAGGGGGGAAAAAATAAAGACACACACACACACAAACGTAAACCTACCTCAAAGTAGAACCCGACGCGACTTTCCCAACTCTGCTCCTTTATTATTTAAAATGACAAAGTGGTTCGGGCACCATTAGTGCGTCTCCGGAACACTTCTTCGGCTCGAGGTGTGTCTCCTTCGGCGAAAACTGTTCAATAGCTCGAGCGCGCACCGCACACACCGACTCTCAGGCAGAACCCATAGAAATTGTAAATTTAAAGTGAGAGGGAGGGGTTCTGTGACGCAATCAGCTGACCCCGCCTCCTTTAACAGCTTTTTTTCTTTCATCTGCTCGCGGGGTTTAGATCGCGGGGGGGGGGGGATCCCACGAGCTCAGGGCGGGGCCGAGATGTTGCGCGTGCAGCTCCAACATGCGGCTGTAACTCTTTACATTAAGACGCTACAAATTTTCTGTGTAAAGCTAAATGTCCCCCTAAAAGTTAACGTGTAAAGTGTGATATTATAAAGCTCATTAGTGACAGACGTTTTGTTTTGATTTGTGAATTTATTACCTCATTTCATAGCTACGGGGTGCTATTTTGTCCCAGTATGTACGTCTGTGTGAATTATTGAGATATAGTTCCAAAAATCATATTTGAAAAAAATAATACATTTTTTTAATGTTTTGCTTAGGTTATACATCATTCTGTAACATTCTCCTAAAGTTCTCTTGATTGCTTTGGTATCTTCTGAAACTAAAAGAAAAAGTAAAATTTATTCCAATACTTGACAGAAACCCAGTATTGTCTTCTGCAATCTGGTTTGAGATTTTTTCTGCATTCGAGTTATTTGTTCGCACTTCTCTTTGATTACAGCAGATCAGCCTACTGCTTGTTGTTGCCATTAACTGAATACCCTGAGGATTCTGTGTGATAAGGAATAATCTTCTTACCACTCAGGGGTCTGTGGATCTGCTTATCCACCACCCTTCTGTTAAATCAGTTCACTGAAACCCCTAGTTTTTATCATGAGCTGTCACCTCAGATTGCTTTGCTTATTTTAGGGGCAAACTGTCAAGAAAATGCTCCTAGAAGGCATTTTCCTCAGTTCCTCTGTTAGAGGAACTGAGGAACTTTCTGCTCAACTATAATGGCAAGTTTACTGGAATGAAAAGAAGCACAAAACAACCCAAGGGAACTTTACACTGAGCGAGAAAAATGGGCAAGACAGACGTAAAGCATTCCTATGTAACTTCTCATAACTCTGGAGAGGGCTGACTAAGAGAGTTGTGCTGAGACAATAGCATGAGTCATGGAAAGGGTCATCATCGTCACAGAGGATACTCCCTATAGTGGCCACCATGCTAAGAACTGCTCTCAAGCAGGAAACAGATGTGCAAAAATGTAGGTATGTGTGTGCATGCTGCAGATAGTTGTGCTCTAGAATCAAAACGATTACAAGAAAATCACAAACTTACAACAAACAACTGTCAACATGTCCGTTTCTTAATGCTGTTCCCCTGTATTTCTAATAAACATGGTGCTATGAGTGAGGAAGTTTGCTTATTGCAATTTGTGTGAGAAAGTACAGGCATCGTAAACATACTGGTGTTTTGGGGAATGTCCTTGGAGAAGATCACAGGCTTTATTGTTTTGGAAAGAGTTTGATTGCTGTTTTCAGTTTTGATCAATAAACAAGCAGCTACACAGCAGATGAGAAACAATGGAAACTTCTGATAGAGCCCTTAAAAAACTTGAACTCAGACTTACTTGTTGAACCAAAGTATGCTGTGATATTTGAAATAAATTGTGCCTTCTTTCCACTTTAGGACTGTGTGCTACTCTGTCTTAACAAACCTGAGTGGCTCTGCACAGCAGCTGCTGCACAGGTCTAAACCCAGCGCCACCATCGCAGAGCTCATTTTGCATTTAAATGCGGCTCGGAAAAACAGGTTACCACATGTTAATGGATTAAACAGTTTTAAACTGCTGATAAAAGTGACAGAGGATACAGATATGGGAGGTGTGGAAGCTCCTACTGTATCAAATTGACATAGGAATAACAGAGTTGGCCATTCTAAGGTAAAACCCCAGCGCATACAGGGTTCATGTTTCTTTTTTTTCATCCAGACGGCTTCCCGCGCCCCCCCAAGGAGGGACGCCCCACAGTTTGGGAACCTCTGTATTAGGGTCTGTTTTACTGTGACAAAATGTGAGGAAGTTTGTCAGTTGTTGAAATTTAGAGTACTTCATGTTACACTATTCTCATCAGTCCTAGGTAAAAGTTTGTTTTTTTTCCCCGAGTAACTGACAATAGCTCGTCTAAAGGTTTTTTTTTTTTAAAGCTATATCAGATTGTGGTACAGATTAAACTATTGCTACAGGTGCAGTGGTGGGAAGTAACGAAGTACAAGTACTCCGTTACTGTACTTAAGTACATTTTATGAGTACTTTCTCCACCACTGTACAGGTGTCACAAACCACTTCCACACTGAAATGGCAACAAGCTCTTTTGAAGTGGAGTGAAGTGGAACAAGTTTGAAATGAAGTGGAACAAGTTGATCAGCAGAGAAGTTGCGTTTGTCAGTTTCCTTTTGTTTTCAGAAGAGGTTTGATAAAGGTTTCATTGAAGATTCAGGGAAGTTTCACTGTGTTTCCTCTGAACCACAGCAGCCTGGCTGTGACACCAAAAGACTGATTTGAGTAAGTGAAAAAAAAAAAAAAATTGTTTGAGGGACAGTGTTTGAGCACATTATCCCATGTTTATTGTAAACAATATTCTGGTTGGCGTTTGGGATTTTTGCTCCTAGTGTCTTGGCCGGTTCCCCAAATTGGCAAAGTGTGAGTGATTTCTGAAAAATTTTGAGGAAAAAAAATGTAACAAGAATGAGTTCCGATTGCTTTCTTCTCGCTCTCTACCAGTACAAATATCTTTGCACAACGGTCTAACACAGATATTTTTGTCATTGTTCCATGTTTTCCCAGGCTTTGAGCAAATGTTTGTGTTAATGGTACAGTGTATGTGCAAGTGCCCTTATTTTTCTTTTGATTGGACGCTCCTGTTTTACGACTTCAAATAGGACACTGTTGTTATCTTATTACTATGGTGACAGAGAGATCATTCTGTAAACACAAGCAAGCCTAAAGACGAACCAATTTCTATTTCAGTCATTTTTTTCCAGTAAAACCAATTAAAATCAATATAAAATACCCAAGAAATATATGAAAAACATCTCAGAGCAATCTTGTAGGTAGTCAATGCTGATAAGCCCCATAGTTAAACAAAGGAGCTGTTGTAAATATTTGTGGTGAGCGTAAACACCACCCCAGCTTGTTTGACCTACTTATGGATGTCTGGGTGTTTATAGCAGTGGTGTAGTCACCACATATGTCTATATGACCAAAAAAAGTTCTTTACTGAATCTCATACTATCTATAATTGAAAAAGTGAAAACCTGATGTATGACAGAAAAACAGCTGAGGGAACATGGACACAAAAGAGAAAATTGCAAGATACTCTGGACTTAAGTAATGGTCCATATGGTTTAATAGAAATTTCCAATTAGTTCCCTACAAGTTAGGTCATGTCTTTCTGAGCTCATCTGTGAGTGAGCATTGGTGTGTGTTGTGAAGAAGCTTTGCATGTTACTTTAATAAAGTTATTTTTAATATTAAAACTGAATGACTCTCCCATTCTTAATCTGTCTGTTTTAGAGCTTTCCAATGCTTGAGGTAATGTATTCAGGCATTGCTTATTTCCCCTAACTTCCCTGTGAGTGTTCAGCCAAAGTTCAGATAATTCAATCACTGCTGGATGACTCACACCAATGTCCCTTTCCCCTTAGACACATAAGAATAGGGATAGACTAACACACACACACATACACCCATACACACCCAACATCGCTTGCTCCAAGTGGTTTGTGAGGTCAATGCTGCGTCAGCCTCTCTATACTTGTGAAGCGATTTCTTCTCCAGATTCATTAGCCACTTCCCCTCTGGTTCTCTTTATAAACTGATGTGCATAGATGCTTTTCATTCTGCTTGCATAGTTGTCTTCATTTCTTTTTTACTCTGTGCTACTTGAGATACACATTGCTACTTTGTTCACTTTATGTGGATGGTTAGTGGAATAACTTTACTCACTGACCACATTTTTGGGTAACGTTTGCCACCAATTCTAGATGTCAGGAGAATTTATTGGATGTTTTGGACCAAATGGACATGATGACACCTCACAGCTGCTTGAGATTTGTTGACTACAACAGCTTCAAAATTGGCGATGCATTGCTTTCACGACAATTTTTTTTAAAAAAAATGTTCTTTGTATAATTGTATGGTATTATTGAAGTTCACCTCATAAGCATGTGTTTTTCTTTTTTACACAATTTTATCAATGATGTCACACAAGACTGAACATATTTTCATCAGATTGAAACAAAAACTGTTTCAGTCGTGGATGAGCAAATACCGCTTCCTGCGTTCGCATACTCCCTCCCTCCCTCATCCGCCAGCGTTTGCATGTCAAGTCGGAGATCATATGCAAACATTAGGATACAGTAAAGTTAACAGTTACAGATCTTTGCATAATTCTAACTGTTACATGTCAAATCTTTCAGATTTATTTTTAAACAAGTCTCAAGCCCAAACTTTGGACCAAGAGCCCTTCCAACCATAAAATTACAACAAAGATTACTTTTTCTTTTAAAAAAAAGGCATACAAAGAAAATTATAAACCAAATATTAAGTTACATAAAACTTAATCTATAATATTAAAACAATATTGGTTTTCATAATGTAGTATTGGAATTTTAGTCCTGTTGGGAAAATGTGTGCCATGCTCTTTTATTGCCTGAAATGAGCTAACAAGTTTCTCTGATTGACACTGTCACCTCATAAGTCAACCATACACAAAGTAGAAACATCAAATGCTACAGATGAAAATATACTGGAGGAAAACCCAAGACATGTTTTACCTCCCTGTGATTGTCCACTGAGCTCTGTGTGTTTGTGTGAATAAGCTGCAAAAGCAGGATTTCCAACACACAGAGCAGGAAGACCCTTCCAACAACATGGACAGACCATGACTGCAGGAAATTGAGGTCAGTGTGACAATTGTGTGCTTGTGTGTGTTTCTGTGTATGTGAGAGAGGGACATAGAGGAGGTTTTGTGCTTCTGCTCCCCCCGGTGCATCATAATCTCCCCTGCTTTATCCTCAGAAGGTTGTGGGGGGGACAAAAATCCTGCTTGTATTGTTTGAAATGTTCTCACTGGAATAAAGGGGGTGTGTTAGTCAATTTTCCTGAGTTCATTTTATCACTGTAGCATCTCTCAGAAAGCCAGATGTAACAGATGTTCTACTGCTTTATCTTTGTCTATATCTGTGCCTGTGTATGTGTGCCTCCATCACAGAGGGACAGTTAAAGATGCTAATCCTTTAAAAGCATCTAATACACTGTTCTAGGTTAGTAAGGCACTAATCTCGGTTGTGTGGTTTGATTATCATGCTTTATTTTGGATGTTTTTCCCTTTTTTTTCAGGTTGATAAACTGATACTCCACTGACTGTTAACATAATGCTCCATATGTACATATTAATTTTGAACATGATCCAATTTGAATATTTCAAATGTTATGAAAACTAATGAAACAGATGTGTTTTTTTGCATCTGAAATTCCGAGAAACTTTTATCCTGTACTGCTTTCCAGTATGTTTACAAAAAGTTTTAAGTGGATTACTTTGATTTCAGAGATAGATAAACCTTCCCACCACCACCTCCACATGCCTTGATTGTGACGTTTGTCAAATGGATGTAAATGTGAGGCCTACAAAGCTTTCATTACTCACTGGACGTCTTCACCCACAGCCTCAAATTCACACTAACAATATGAAGACCTGCACAGACACACAATGTACACACTCAATCAAATTATTAATCGGCCACTCAGCTCCATCTTTTTACCCATTTATAGTTCTCTATTCCGCCCACTGCTCTGCCCCGAGACTCATTCCCAAGGTAACCGCCAGCACTCAACTCCTCCCAGACATCCAGGCAAGGTGGGAGAATGTCCACACAAACACAGAGAAACACTCACAAAGCTGTACCCACACAGAGTATCTGCTCTTTCCTCTGGACCAGGATTTACACACAGACAGAAAAAGATTTCCCCAGTCCTTCATAAACAGTCAGGTCGCGGAGTGAAAAAAAAATCTTCCATAATAATATGTTGGCTCACAGGGAGCATAACTGTGTGAACTCCGACATTTTCACTCCACATGAAAATCTGAGTTGCCCTTCCATTATCAGGAACTTTTTCCATTTTCAAATTTGCACCCCACAGTTCCTGTGTGAGAGATACAGAGTTGGATAAGAGAGTGGAAAGTAAAAAGGAAGAAGCTTGTATTGTTTTCCATACCTGATAACCCCCCATCCTCTGTCTCCCTGTTATCCGACCTGTCAGACTCGGCTTCCTGGAATTCTGGTTCCTGAGAAGAGTATGTGGGAAGAGAATGAAAGGGGATGCTGTCAGTCATTGCAAGGTCATCACTGAATAACAAAGACATTTATCTAATGGACATCACACCTCAAAAAGTCCTTGACTTGAACTCTTCAAATAAAAGGAAATGTATGCTGGGTTCCTACACATATTTCATTTTAAAATTCCAAATGTTTCTGCTCAGTTTCTAAAGTTTGTTTTGCAGGTTTTATAGCATTTGGGATACTTGAATAAAAAAAAAAATTTTAATACGCAAAACAGCTGAATAGGAGTCAGGTCTAATGAGTTTTATGATCTGTATGTTTCACATATCATGAAACGGCACAACTCTGAAATTGGCATTCAATTTGTGGAACACAGTGTAGAGCCATAGCTTTGCAGACTATCTATCTAAAGCAGAAGTCCTTCAACACAGGTCTTGAGGTCTGGTGTCCTGCAACTGTTAGACATGTCCCTGGTCCAGCACACCTGAATTAAATGGCTGGATTAGCTCCTGAGTTGAGGTCAAGTTCTCAAGAGTCCTAAAAATGACCTCATTAATTGACTCGGGTGTGTTGAAGCAGAGACATATCTAAAAGTTGCAGGAGACCAGCTCCTGAAGCTTGTATTTGAATAATTAGTGAACTTTGCTATCTTTAATCTTTTATAATGTGAAGATTCACAATGTCTGTAGGACTTAAATTTAAAGTTATTTAGACTCCAAGAGAGAAAAGGCATTTCTTAATCTTTTATAACACAATATTACATAATAATGTACAATTTTTACACTCACATTTCTTGTTCCCATACTTATCCAGATCTGGAAAATGCTAAAAGAAAATTGCGTAAGAATTTTCAGGGCTGTTTAGGAATTGTGGGTGAAAATGTGTTAATAAAAAGGTGAAATCATTGTAGAAAACAACAGTCTGGCTTTCTGTACAGAATAATCTACTGGCATGAGAAATGATAACATTAAGATAGAAAAGGGAAATACCCAGTAAATTATCTTATCAAACAACCTTATACCTGTTATGGCAATAAAAAGTCCCTCTCACCTTCCCATTATAATCAATGACTAATAACAAGAGGATGCAGTGAGTGGCATTACGAGAGTCATTGAAAGATTTTATGATTACTAATCACAAACTGAAAATGCATATTAAAATCCTGATTGAAATGGGGTGAGTATTTTTGTAATGGTGAAGAGCTACAGTAGAGTTTGATGACAACTTTATTCAACATGTGTAGTCACAACTTCATTTCTGTGCTGACTGTGTAATTTTATTTGATGTATTTTCTTTAGCAGTAACATTCAATTGAATGTACTCATACACTCCTCTGTAATCTTTTTCCTCAGTAACGGTGCAACATATTTTTTTTTCTATGATTGATGCTTGAGATTTTAATATGCATCATTCGGTAAAACGAGTTTATTCTGTTATTTTTTTATGCTAAAACTTTGTGATTGGCACTGTTTTCAAAAGCAGATGTTAAAAATCATAAGAGCAGCGCCTTTATTCCCCTATTATAAAATAGCAACAGTAGTTCAGAGCATCAAACACTGTATGTAACTGTTTCGAGGGGAACGTTTTATTTTGAGGAACAATAAAACCATTGTTACTGTGCATCTGTAATAATCTGACTGATCATGTGGGAGCAGAATTTGGGTTGAGGAAGTGCTCTATAAAACTTTTCCTGGTGCAAATGCAGGGTGAAGAGATAGGCGTGCTGAAATATATGCTTCACTGATAAGGGTGTACAAGCAGAGATACAGGCCCCACAGATCAAAGCTATAATAAACTGTAAGTCTAAACAAGAAATTCCAATGAGTGAGTCAGAAACTTTTTATTACTCAAAAAATCCCTACTGTGTCATGGTTTTCCACTAATTTCTCGAAATGCCATTATTGTCACATTCACTCCCCTTGAGCACTGCGGCAGATTGGACATTAATTTTCACCCTCGGGTTAGAGTTAGTAAAGCATTAGGCTGTGTGTTGTCAGCTCATATAGGCTGCTGCATGTGGTTTGATCAAATGAGCTTATCTGCTTTCTTTAAACCTGCTGTCAAGATCAAGAGGAAGCCAGTGCGGATGTTGCACATGCTTACTTAACTAATAACTATACTGACGTTTTTCTTTTTTCTTTTCAGACCACAGAAGGTGACAAAAATGCTTAAATAACATTTCTGTACCTCACTGTAATTCAGCACAATGTTGCTTAATGGAGCTGGCTCTTAGCAGTTTCGTTTAAAATTTGAACTGAAGTTCCTTTTTATAAAAACTAATTAGCTATGGTAAAATGTAGTCCTCAGGGTCTTGAAATGAAAAAAAAAAAACAGTTAAACTTTTGTTTGATAGCCTCCATTAATGCAAACTGTTTATATTTCTTAATGCTGATTGCATAATAACCTAATGAGATGATTAGCCCAACACATGTTCAAACATCAGCTGATAAGAAATGCCCCTCTGAATGAAGAAGCACTAAGCAGATTGCACTGATTAAATAGCCTGGTTCAATCTAAAACCCGCCCCTCCTCCTACATCTAATTCTCCTGGAGTTTCAAAAGCTGATCAGCATTATTGATTATAACCTGTGGACACAGCTTGCATTATGTGTCACCCCCCCTTATTGGATTAATAAACAAACTAATGAAATTGGACTAATTGGTCCAGAGATTAAACTTACAGCAAAAATTGTTTTATTATCCATTGTTGATCAAACTTAAAAAACAACAAAAATATCTCAACCACCTGTTACACAACTGCGCAAGTAAAAGGAACACCTAACATTTTGAAACTCTAGTGACTTTTCTGTTACACACCCACTTGCGCAAACTAAAATTATGCAGCAAACTTAAAAATAAAAGTGTGCTTATGCACAGTGTGCTTATGGCTGGTAATGATGTTGAGGTTTTGTGCTTTTACATTAATAGTTTCTGGAAGTTTGCCTTTTTTAAATCTGTTTTATTTTCTAAATGTCAGTACTTTTTTTGCTTGTCATGTTCTTCCTGAAATATGCAGTGGCATGCAAAGGTACCAACATCCCTTCAAGTTTTCACATTTTGTCATGTAATAACACATTTCAGTGAATTTTTTGAGGTTTTTATCAGACAGAACTACACATAACTTATAATAGAAGTGGAAAGAAAAGTATCTATAAATTTTAAAGAAAGATCTTAAAACTGTGATGTCTTCGTACTCATCCATTTTACTCGGACACCTCTCAGTAAAATCAAGTGCAAAAAAAATACCTTCAGAAGTCACCCAATTAGTGAAGTAAACCTGCGTGCAATTTAATAGTATAAAACACCTCTTTTAATGCAATTTTAAAAAGTACAGTAGTATACTTTTTATACTATTGTGTTAAGAAAACCAGCTAGAGGTTGCACAGGAGAATGGGGCAGAGGTTAATCTCTTAGTAGAGCAAATAATATTGCATATATTGATACCTATTCAAGTGTTAAAATTAAAAATACATCATCTGGACCTAAACATGGTGTTTTCTGTGCTGTAAGGTTCTTATGAATTCATGTTACATAAATGTTTGTTTAGATGTTTTGCCATTGTTTTTATTCTAAATTTGCTTTTCATACTTATTTTCCATGGAATGTGAGATAATGACAACATAGTAATAGCAGCCGCAAACAAACACATGCATACAAAAAACAGATGTTAGGAGAGATCATACTCAGATCATGTTGATTATGGACTCAGAACATATTTCAGTGAGATCCTATCTGCAGCCACGGAACTCTCTAACCACAGAATGGAAACTGGGTTTCACAGTTTCACTCTCGTGAAAAAAAATGGCTGACTTTGATTCTGTCAGTTCCTCAGAAAGCATGAAGTCTCCAACTTTATATAGAGTTTAAATGCCATCTTGTGGTCACATGTGGTATTGCAATAAAAGCTACACAAAATATGAAACACAAATATAACCTTAAAAAGTGCAATTTATTTAATTGGCGGTCAATTTTTACATAATGTTTAGGAACTTAACTTGTTATTTTTTGCTAAGGCAACTTAAAGTTTATGACTTTCTTACCTTTGGCCATCTGATAACTATGGAGGGTCTAGGGATATGAGAGTATCTCTGATCCAGTTCTGGACTTGGCTCCAACACCAGCTCATCTTCTGAGCTCTCAGAGAGGTTAGTGCCCACTGGAGGAGACTCAAAATATGAATCTTCATCTTTATCCTGCAAATAGCAGCCAGAGTTTGACTTGGTTGCATTGAGGTTTCTGCTTCTTCTAGAGTTAGAGGACATACAAGTGAAAGTCCTCTGAAGCTGTTTATGCTGCTCTTCCTGTGTGCTGCTCAGTGTGGTTTCTGCTGGTTGAGATGTGACCGGGTTGGCAGCTGAAAGTCCATTATTGTTTCTGTTGTTCACGGAGCCATTCGACTCAGCAGACGGTGCTGAATCAGTGTTAACATCAGAAGAGTTACCAAAACAGTGGCCTAAAGATGAGCAGGGAAGTCCATGCATGCTTGCAGAATGAGAAATGACCACGAGAGACAAAAAGGTAAGTCTTACTTTCACTGACATGAGGTGGATACAAGAGACATTGGAT
This sequence comes from Micropoecilia bifurca, assembly GCA_903067075.1. Classification (NCBI taxonomy): domain Eukaryota; kingdom Metazoa; phylum Chordata; class Actinopteri; order Cyprinodontiformes; family Poeciliidae; genus Micropoecilia; species Micropoecilia bifurca. The sequence continues at coordinate 64,986 of CAEGAF010109211.1, read as the reverse complement.
GTTGAGGCACAGTTAGTTATCCGGGAATAGTTTCTGTCAAATAAAGAAAACCTGAAACCTTCATGTGAGGATTAAAAAATACATAGTAAGTTTGTAGAGTCCATCAAATATCTATTTCAATAAAGACTTAATATCCTCAGAAACATATGGTTACCCTGGTGTCCAGACACAGCCATAGTCCAGCCTTATCCTTGAGTTAAGAAACCGTCTCACTTGTTGTACCCTCCTCTTTTCTGTCCTGCCTTGACTACCTGAACACATTTGAATTTCTTTAGGCTTTTATGTGTTAGCTGCTGGGTGTCTCATTACCCTGATGGGTAGTTTCTGGGCTGCTGTGAGCTTGAAAGCTAGGGTGGACCCACATGGTTCCAGGCTTAGACTCTGGTTACCATCTGATTCAGGGTCAGTTACTAATACAGTTGCCCTACACTTCACCAGCCTTAATTAATGAGCTCATCTGATCACAGAGCTGTGGCCTGGGCTGTAGAGGTTATGGGACAGTTACAGATGGTTGAATATGAGAGCTCAGGTTACAGCCAAATGCTGTAAGCTGATAGTCCTGAGATGATAAAGAAAAAGGAGGAATGAGGCAGAACGACAGGGGCAAATAGGCAGGCTGGCATCACTCCTCACAGAAAAGAGTGAGAGAGGGGGAACTCGCCTGCCATTGGGTGACTGCTACTTAAATATTCATACAAATGTTCTGCATCAATTGTTTATCAAGCCTGGTTTACTGGTTTATATCTATTTTTCATAAGATATGACTAAATATAATAATGGCTCACTACATAGCACTTCACTTTTACTTTAGATACAGTGACTTGCAAACCAATTTTTTCATATTTATAACACTACAATGATTTAAAAAAAGTCAAAAAGTGTGCCACTCTTTAGTGTAATACCCCTAAATAAAATTAAGTGTAACCAACTACCTTCTGAAGTCAATTAATTAGTAAATAGAGTTCACAGGGACAGCTGTTGCTCAGACATTTACTAGAGAACAATGGTAAACAGCATAATATAGAAGAAACACAACAGGCAGGTCAGCAGTAAAGATTCGGAGATGCATGCAGCAGGTCTAGTTTACAAACCAATATTCAAAGCTTTGAACATCACATAAAGGACTGTTAAAGCCTTCATGTGAACATGAGAAGGTATGACTCAACAACAAAACCTACCAAAATATGGTTGTTCACATGACCTGACAGGCTGGGCAAAGAGAACACTAATCAGAGAAGCAGCCACAAGACAGATGGAGAAACACAGCTCATGTGTCAATAAAGCAACATACATGTCACTAATCTGTTCTGTCCAAAACAAAGTTAACACCAAAAACAGACTGTTTGCCACAATTCCTCCAGGGAACACGTGGGAGAAAGCGCTCTGGAATGGGCAAAACCGGCATCCATGGCAGAGCAGCAAGATTGAGAAAATGAACACCAAACAAATAGTTATACATAATGGTGGTTGTATGACGGCCTGGGATGTTTTGATGCTTTAGGAATTTGTTGGCATTCTGTAATTGATAGTACTATGGATGAACTCACTTAGGTTTTGCAGGAAGGCAATGATCGATCTAAAACCCACAATCAAGTCTACATCTGAACGGATTAAAAAAAAAATAACTCAACAGATACACAATCACTCTTTCAAGAAGTTAGAATATTACTGAGAGGTTAATTCATTTCAGAAACACATTACATAGATTAAATGCCCACAAAAAGATGTTTTCAAGAATTTATTTCTGTTATTATTATTATGGTTGCTTGCACCAGACCAACATAAAAAAAATATCTATTTTAAAGCAAAAAGGTGAGTTTCGTGAAAATAATGTTTAGTGCTTTCTGAAAAGTTGGCATTTTCAAGAAGTATTTTAATCTCACAAACGAGCCTCATCTGAACACATTGTAATTTCTTGAGCTGTACTGTGTATCTGAACGGCTGGCGTGAAGTATGGTCGCCCTCTGGTGCCCATTTTCATGAACTACACCACACTAGAATTTGATACTAGACGTCCGACGCTCCTACTAGCGTCCTAACTACAGTCCAAAATCTTACTGTTTATTCAGTAATATAGATGGCCGAGTAAAATGTGTTACGTTTTTAAGCGTTTATCTTTCCAGTGCAGAGTCACAGACCAAATATCCAAAACAACATTTGCGCTCACAAATGTAAAAATGCACATTCATCAAGTCAGCACCAACGCGCCTCGCGCAAGGTATTACAACATCTTCCTTTCAAAATACATGATCACAATTTTAGTACTTCAGGAAAAATTGTGGCGTCAACATCAACGTCAATGTTTGTAAGGTTAGTGATACTTCAAATTGGCAGGTCAGTATAGTATTAGTTTGCAAAATAAGAGTAACCCTTGCTGAGCGCACTTATCCGGGTTTTATTTTGACACACAAGCGGAAGTGGTGTTCTGCAGCGCCCTGCTGGGATCAGATGAGAGACCAGCGGCTGGAGCGCACACAATCTGAGGATAATCGCAGGTGGAGAGGCCACCCGGCTGACAATCTGCCATCTAGACTGCCGACAGAAGCAGGTGTCGAGGGGCGGCCGAGCAGGCGTCTATCCCTCTGCCTTCATTTATAAACCGTCCTGCTGGCTCGAGATCGTTGTTTTTTCATTCCAAAAATTAAATTTGATGCTTCTCTCCATGATCCACAATGCGGTCCTCGGCTCGGTTCGTCGCCCGATGCGCTCTCATCCTCTGCACACTCTTCTTCTTTGACGGATCCAAAGGACAGCGGCAGTGTACTGAGGTGAGGCGAACAGCATTTTCCGCACTGCATTTATAGTGACATTTAAGAATGAAGACGCGTTGACTAGAGTGGCTAAACGAATCAAGTGATGAGCGAATACGATTAATGCGATGATGACATATTTCCGGGTTAGTTTATGGTGATGTGTTTAAGGTTAGACCCCTCGCTATGGATTTACACCAGATGGCGGGGGAACCGTGCCGCTTTAATTGCTGTGGTTTTGTTCAACATAGCATATATGTTGAGGTCTGGGGTGTGTTGAACTTCACCAGTAAGAAGAGCAGTTCAGGCTGTTATCAGTTTCCTGCATGGACTGGCCTTTCCTTCCCTGTGCCTCTGGTTTCCCTCAACACCTCCTCAGAGGAGGCTGGCAGCACAGACACAACAGATAGGGGCAACATTCTTCTAAATTATTGGCTCAGATGTTGCTCCTCCTATGCTAAACAGAGGAGATGACTCTGTGGCCTTTAATTCTCTAAAGTAATCTTGATTCTTGAAGGATGATGTAGATTATATCACTATACAAATGTCTTTTTTGAAAAGAAAAGAAAACTTTGAAGTTCCATGAATTTCCCGTAAGTTATTATTATTATTATTATTTTTTTTTTACAAAATACAAGGCTGCAATCAGAAGAACAAAAACTAGCATGGAAGCTGGTGTCCGGGAGGATAGGTTTTGTCTTAATTAAATCATCTGTCCATCCATCCATTTTCTATACACCCTTGTCCCTTAGTGTGGTCGGGAGGGTTGCTGGTTCCCATCTCCAGCTAACGTACCGGGTGAGAGGTGGGGTCACCCTGGACAGGTCACCAGTCTGTCACAGGGCAACACAGAGACAAACAACTATGCACACACACACACTCACACCTATGGGCAATTTGGAGAGGCCAATTAACTTGACAGTCATGTTTTTGGACTGTGGGAGGAAACCGGAGAACCCGGAGAAAACCCACGCATGCACAGGAAGAACAAACTCCATGCAGAAAGGCTGGGGCCGGGAATTGAACCCAGAACCTTCTTGCTGCAAGGGAACAGCTCAACCAACTGCTCCACTGTGCAGCCTAATTAAATCATCATTTATAAAGAATAAAAAGAAAAAACAATACTATGATGTATTGTTTCATATGGGACAAACTTAATCTGAAGTAAGCTTGATTAATTTATAGAAAATTCTAGCTAGTTGTTGTTGTTAGTGGTGCACTGATTTATCAACCAGCCGATTTATTTGTGCCGATTTCCTTAATTTTTGGGAGATCAGCGATTGGCCAATTTTTACAAGTGAAGCCGATCTTATCCACCGATCTTATCTACATTGGCAAAGGTCTAAAATAAACCTCTGTCCTCCTGTGAGAAATGTTTGACTGGTAGATCAGCCCACCAGGTCATGTCTGCACCTTTACAGTTAGCAATATTTACCCCTCTGTTGCCAGTTCAGTGACTTTCTGGCTTTATTGATCAACACTTCAGACAAAAAAAATTGGGATTGGCCCAAAATAGAATCTGCAGGTTAGGCTTCTTAAAAGATCAGTAATCAGCGATTGACCAGAAAACTACAATTGGTGTATCCCTAGTTGTTGTTGTTTTTGTTTTTTTTAAAGAGAAAAACTTCTAAATCTGTGATTATTCACAACTACTGACAGTAAAAAGAGAAGATTAGGGTTCACAATAGCATAAGTCATTAGAATGCAACTATGATTCTGATTTTTTATTTGATCTTTTTGGTATCTTGCCTCAGATATGTGCTGCATTTCCTTTATTGCCAATGTAATTTGACTTTAGTGCTATTCACAGCAGTAAAGCTTTTCCCAGCTTTATCTGCTGTGGTAAATTATAATAGTAGGCCTCCCTTCTTTGTTCTTGCAAAGACAGAACAGTTCCCGGTAAAATGCCGTTGTCCCCACTGCCATCTCCATGGAGATAGTATGTTATGTGTCCCAGCCTGAGGAGGGGTCAGAGCTGGACAGATAGCAGCCAGAGCAGGCACTCATGTCTTGTTAGGGTTCTTCTAAGCCAAGTGGACATGGAAAGTGATATCAATGTTTGTTGCGACTGCAGCAGCACTCTCTTACCGGATATTCACAGTGAGGTGACTCAGCGCTCTCCTTTGGGTGTGACCCCGCCCCCTTCCCACCTCACACTGATGACCTGCCTTGGTCCCCGATTGGTTCTTTGTCCTGTTGTGTTGTGTGATCTCTTATGTAGATGCTTTCTGTTTTTTTGTTTGTTTTTGTTTACAGACTGACTATTATTATGAGTACACAGAGTGTGACAGCACAGGATCTCGGTGGAGAGTGGCCATCCCGCAGAATCCCGGGTCCTGCACCGGACTACCACAACCCGTGAGGGGCACAGAGTGCAGTAAGTTAGAATCATGTGGAGTGTTTGCTAACACTTGTTTTTGACTATATTTTATTATAGTTATGAGGTTGATTAGAGAATCCACATTTTTATCAATTCATCATCCCTTATCTTTACCACATAAAGAGTGACACAGTGGCTTGTTGCATTTGCAAGAAAAATAATTATATTACTTGTGCTTTGTTCGTTACTGTGTGGCCATATTGTGTCTTTATAGAACGCCTGGCCTCCAGCAAGTTAGTATTGTTACTATTTAATATCTATTTATGGTGCCATCTCATGCTTTGATGGTAAGCTAATCAAACTGAGATCATGTTACTTTTGTGTGAGAGTAATTTTATGTAATGCAAGTTATTAGTGCTAATGTTTTAGCAGCATCTGTTCATCTGTCCATTGTCCAACTTATTGTTGTAGGTTGATGGGGGGGCTGGTGCTTTTCTCCAGTGGTTATGGGCAGGTTAAGGTCAAGGTTATGTCATAATGTTGCAATTTAACTTAAGGCATGCTACAATTAACCCAGGCAACTGGCTACGGTGTAGCATATTACGCTGTGTTTGATGCTAAAGCATATGTTTCTATTTGTGTAGCAGACATAAAAGCTGGGTTGTTTCATTACAGAAGTAATTTTTTTAACAAAATGGGTAAAACAAAATGTTGCAGACGGAAGCGTAACAAATGCTGCAACTTTTCTCAATCTGCCCTGACATTAAAAAAAGTATGAAATCCTTTTTTGTTGGGAAGTTGCCCTCATGAAAAGCGTCTGACAGTGGAACCAGGAAGACTGAATTTAGCTACGCAATGAATGTGGATGTTGAGCTAGGTTGTAATGCAGGTGTTGTTTTAGATTCTTCTGCAACCTGTTCATCCTGTGTTGTTGCATAATTTAACTAGTGTCTTGATAATTATCTCAAACATAATCGTTTGTAACGTTACATTGACTAATGCTAGACAAAGAGTGCTGAACCTTGCTAGTTTCCTGCCTTGTGCTGCACAAAATGGAAGCTAACACATTTTTCTAAGAGATGCCTTTATGGTGTCAGATGTTTCTGCAGTGTATGAAGGCTCTTACTTTTTGTTTTGTTTTGTTCCTTTCCAGCTTTCTATTAATTTTACTTAGAGATCAACCGTCTCTTGTGTTCACTGCAGTTCATAGGATCCACATTCTATGATGTGGATCCTATGATCCACATCATAGGAAGTGGATGGTGGCATGTTTAAGTGGAAACATGCCACCTATAAGCCTTTTCACTCACTCTTGCTAGTCAGAGGCATATCTTTCTCACACTTCCCCGAAAACGCTGTTGGCTTCCATTGTTTTGTCAGTAAGCCAGATCAGGTATGAGGAAAAGCTGACTCTGTCAAACAAACCCAGGCACCACGACTTGATGGCTCTGGGGAAAATAGCGCAGGGATAGACACAGTGTGTAACAGGATGTAAGGATTAAGTTCCTCCATCGCTGCAGTGCAGCAGTGATTTGCACCGCCGTTTGTCTGTCAGCTCTAGTCTGTCTCAGGGTATCTGAAAGTAACGTAGTTTAGGGGAAAAAGGCTGAGAAATGATTTATTTATTGAACATTTCTTCCTCTTTGTCTCATTCCGTGGCCCTTTTTGTGTTTCCTAGCGTTCTCATGCAGAGCTGGGGAGTTCCTGGAGATGTCTGCTCAGGAGTGCACTCAGTGCGCGGCAGGAAGCTACTCCCTCGGCAGCGGTATCCGCTTTGACCAATGGGATACCATGCCTGCTGGATTCAGGAGCGTGGCAACGTCTCTGGGGAACGATCCCAAAAGAGATGCCCAACCTACCTGCAACAGGTTACTAAGTAAAAACAAAACAAAACAAAACAAACTGCATTGCAACCTGTACCACACTTTTACTCACATTGTTTTTTTTACTTACAGTTCTTCCTGGGTGCCTCAAGGAAACTATCTTGAGTCCAACAGGGATGAGTGTACAGTTTCTCTTATTTATGCTGTTCACTTGAAAAAGCAGGGCTATGTCAGCTTTGAGTATCAGTATCCTGATAAAAGTCTGCTGTTTGAATTCTTTGTGAGTAACCCACAAGCTCTTTCTTTTAGTACAAGCGTGTCTCAATCTTATTGGTATTAATTATGCAAGACATTTTGCTAATAACAGAATGAGAGTATTATCTACTGATTTTTTTTTTGTGTGTGTATGTGTGTGTGCAGATTCAGAATGACCAGTGTCAGGAGATGGATCAGTCAAGTAATACAAAGTGGCTCCAGCTCACCAATCATGGAGAATGGGGAACCCACACAGTATGTGTTTTTGGCTGCTTGCCCCGCTCTTCTAAAATAAATGCTTTGAGTAGCAAACCATGGGTGGATACAAGCAGGAAGCCTCCTGGTACACAGGAGGATACTAAAGTTACAAAAGACTGTTGGCAGTATTTTTCCACACAGATTATAAAACCAGCTAATTCATTTGGGTTGATCATAGTGCTTAGTTCAAATTGTTGAGTGTGAGCAAAAGCATTTTAAACCTGTGTCAAACGTATCTGCTGAACTAGTGTTTTTTGTTTTTTTTTTAGAATATGGTATTAGGCATTCATTAAGAGAATAGCATGTCATTTACATTACTTCTACTAATTTGTCGACACTTTCAAACTATTTGAATTGATACCACAATTCAAGCTGATGATGATTGTATTCTAGGTGAACTTGAAATCTGGCACCAACATCTTGTACTGGAGGACAGGAGGTGTTGTTATGAGGTCCAGTGTTGTGAAGCCTGTCCTGCTGAAAAACATTCAAATTGAAGGTCAGTGAAGAGTGAATTTGTCTGTGTCGGTTGCATTTTGGTTGTGTAGAAAAAGTCAATTAAGTTAAATTATAGAAACATATCCAATTTTACCTTTTTTTCCCCCCCCCATCCCTCACACCCCACAACCTGTCGTTTCTATCCAAAAGGTGTTGCATACACATCGGAGTGTTTTCCTTGTAAGCCAGGGAGCTTCAGTCGCATTCCGGGCTCCTCAACGTGTGAATCCTGTCCTCGGGACGCCTACTCTGGCCACGGAGCCAGTTCATGCACCCCATGCAACACTGCCACTGAGTATGCAGGTATGGCATGCAAGGCACACGCAAATCTTTCATTATTTGAAAATCACTGCATTGTTATAAAGCACAGAAAACAACTGAAGATACATTTTGACTATGACTCATTTTTGTAGTTCTTATTTTACCTTCAATTTTTATCTTCACTGGCCATTTTTTCCACTGTAGACCAGGGCCATTAGATCATCAAATGCAGCTGTGTTGAGTTGACTGAGAGCATTTGCCAGTGCAAGTTACTGAAATCTCTAGATTTAAAGCCAGGATTATAAACAATAAATCTACAACCATTATTCTGTCACAGCAATTACACTTTGTATCCACGCTATAAGGATCCTGGAAAGCTTCAGAATGTAAAAGTGTTTAAAAACCCAAGATATAATTTTGACTGAGGGATTCAACGTAATTGAATTTTTGTATTGTACGGTGCATCGGAAAAGTATTCACATTGCTTCACTTTTTCCGTATTATGTCATAGCCTTAATCCATAACCAAGATTTTTTTCTTTGTTTTTTTATTAAATAGAAAAATAAGAAATCACATTTATTAAGGTATTTACTGCCTTTGCCATGAAGTTCAGCATTTTTCAGCAGGACAATGAGCCGAAGTGTAGTTGTGCTGAGCTCGTGCCATCGTATGCCAAAAGGGGATCAACAGAGTAGTAAGCAAAGGCAGCGAATACTTGTGTAAATGTAATTTCTTGGTTTCTGTTCTTAACAAATGTGTAAAACATAGAAACATTATTCCACATAGTCATAATGGGCTTTTTAATGTAGAATTTTGAGGATAGAGATTAATTAGTTCATTTTCAATTTAATTAAAAACAATCAATTTCATTTAGCCGGAACTTATGGCAAACTGTTCTGTACTTATAAAATATACTTTTAGAAAACTCTCAGTTTTTTCCCCATTCTAATGCTTCTGCTTTGAATAATCACATTTTACCTGACAGAGGAAGGATCGTCTGAGTGCAAGAACAGACCTCCGTGTTCCAAAAAGGACTATTTCCAGATTCACACACCATGTGACCACGAAGGCAAGGTGAGGGAGACGATGACGCCTGTCAAAACATGCTGAGTGGGCGTGTTGCGTTATCTCACCTTGAGATCTTTGTCACTTTACGTAATGCTAGACACAGGTCATATATAAGTGGATTGAGCCCAAGATCTGTCTAGAGGGCATCTCTGGAGCAGAAGCGCTGCCCCAGAGTGGCGAACAGGAGGAATGCCCCCCCTGTAACCCTGGTTTCTATAACAACGACACGGCCACCTGCTCCCCTTGTCCAGCCGAGACGTACTCTGATGGACTGAAACGTAAAAACACGTGTATTTTTTATTTTTATTTATTTTTTTCACCGTCATGTTATCTTAGCTGTACTTTTTAACGTTGTTCATTCTCCAGCGTGCCGTCGGTGTCCAGCTGGTACTGAGCCCATCCTGGGTTATGAGTATAAATGGTGGAATGTTCTTCCGTCTAACATGAAGACCTCCTGTTTCAATGTGGGCAACACTAAATGTGACCGTATGAATGGTGGGTGGTCTTACATGCTGTCTTTAATCTAGCGTTTTGTGTTTAAAAAGTCTCCGCCCCTTCTATGGTTTGAGCCTCTGAATTTATTTAGGTTAGTAGAATTTGTTAGTTTATTGTTTTGGTACAAGCTTATAAGTTTAATCGCTCTACAAATGGATAAATATTCCTTTATTTCTTCATATTTGCCTTCTGTTGATCCAGATTTTCTAGAATTTCTTTTAAAATGGTCCTTTTTTCAAGATCTACTTCATCTTGAAATGGCAGCTTTTTGTGATTTGGCTTGTATGTTTTTTCTGGCACCTCACACATTGCTGGTATGAAGCAGTATCAGATGATTCAGCTGCTGGACAACATGAAAGAAAAGCAACATTACCCATCACATGGTGTCCTGGTTTTGGATTTTCTTATACAACTAATTAAATCTATCATCTCTGGGTTTTTACATGGCTGAACAATGCCTGAAAATAAAACCTGTAAGTTTTAGGAATATTGAAAGAAAAAATTCATATAAAAATAATATAAATATCAAACTCGCTGTGGTCTTTTAAAGTTTCCCATTGTAGTCGACTCAGTTTTTTCCCATTTATTTAATTTACCATTTTAACATTTTGTGTTTTTATTGGTATGCTGGTCATTTCAACCTTTGGACATTTCATACGTTTTTCTGTTTCGGTGATTTCCTGTTGTGCTTCTCAGGTTATAGAAAAGGAGCCATTTTCCACATAAATGCTTTAAACCAATTAACAATGATATAATGATATAATATAATGCACAATTTAACAACAGGTGAGATTTGAGCAACGTTTTGATAATTGATCTCAATAGTTAATCAACAATGCTTACCTGACAAGAGTAACACAGCAAGTCACAACCTTTAAAAGAATCTCAAGACAGCCAAGTGACCATATTAAGCCAAACCCTTTTGAAAAATGACAAATGTCTACATTCTTGTAGCTGTTTATTAAAACCAGATAAGATGAACTAATTTCTATTTCAGGTTGGGAAGCAGCAAGAGATCATATTCACAGCGGAGCCGGCAGCTCTGATAACGATTATCTTATCCTTAACATCCATGTTCCTGGCTTCAAGTGAGTGCAGTCATATTGTGTTGTCCCAAAGCTCTCTGTTTCCCCCCCGTTGTGACCGATTCCACATGTTTCTGTTTGCATTGACCATCAGGTTGCCTACATCAGTGTCGAGCCAGTCAGTGACAGAATTTGGTCGCATCACATTTGAATTTGAAACTTCCTGCATGGCTGACTGTGAGTTCTACTTTATGATGGTGAGAGCGCCTCCTAACACAGCTTTGCTGCTCTGTAAATGCATAAATTCATGCCTGCAGAATATATATATATATATTTGTTAATGTTCACCTTTAGGATATCAACAGGAAGAGTACTACGGTTGTGCAGTCATGGGAGAAAACACAAAAAAGACAAACCTACACACACACCATGTCAAAAAATGCAGCTGTGTCCTACACATGGGCCTTTCAGAGGACAAACCAGCCTTCAGATGTAAGTACAAATACACTGTTTTACTCAGGCTTTAGATCATATGGATAATATTACTGGTTTACAATTAAAGTCCTCTTTTTTCATGATTTTTCATATGGAGGGAAATTAAAGAGGGAGATTGTCATCAAATACTTTTATTTTTGAAGATATACCTTGGTTTTCACAAAAATCTATGAAGAAAGATATTACATTTATGGGTCTCGACAACAACAATAATAATAATACAGGTTTGTCTCACAAGTAAGGTTGAATGGAGGACCTCTGACACGGTTTTGTTCCCTCAGGTACGTCAATATGTCAATGATGTGGCGCGCATCTTCTCCATCACGGTGACTAACGCGGTTGATGGCGTGTCCTCCAGCTGCAGGGCTTGTGCCCTCAGCACCCAGCACTCCAGCTCAGCATGTGTGCCCTGCCCACCTGGACATTACATAGACACACTCACCAGCAAGTGCTTAGAGTGTCCTCTCGACAGTTACCTCGAGCCGCACGCAACGCCGGGTTCCGACGCCTGCAAAGCCTGTGGGCCAGAGAGTCGGAGCGATAAGGTTTGTAAGCGGTGCAGATTTATCGGATCATACTGTGTCTCTATTTTAGGACGCCAGAGGGGAAGACTAACCATAAAAACCGTGTCTGTGCTTTCCAGGACCACAGGCTGTGTTACAGCGACTGCCACTTTACCCACACAGAGGGCAACGTCACGTTAAGTTTCGACTTCAGTCCTCTTGGCTCAGCAGGATCGCTCATGAACGGTCCAAAGTTTACCTCCAAGGGAACCAAGTATTTCCACATGTTCAACATTAGTCTGTGCGGAGGACAGGTGTGCACAGAAAAGCCCCCGCAAGGTGTAAATAAACGATCAGTTAAAGGTTTTTGTTCACAGATGGCTACCTTTTGCCCTTTTCTCTTGTTTTTAAGGATCGCATGGCGGTGTGCACAGACAACACCACTGACGTGTTGGTTTCCAGCTCCCAGAGCGAAAAAGCCGAGGGATCCAGCGCTGTGAAGACCTTCATCTGTCAGTCAACAATAATCCCAGCAAGCAGGCAAGGATTCCACACGGCGCTCTCTTCGCAGTCCATTAACCTGGCTGACACCTTTCTTGGTAAGTGAACATTGGATTACTTTGTGTGAAAACCAGCGGCAGTCAGAATAAATAGAATTGCTCTCCCCCCCCCCCCCCCTTTAAAAGCCAACAGAAATGCATTTGCAAATAGGCCCCTATATAAATGAAAGTGTAATGAAAAATCAATCTGCACATGATGTTAATCCACCTGTTGTCTGTACTTGTTTATCCATGTCATGGAGGCACTGGTGTGTATTGACGGCAGTCATTTGGTGAGAGGCGGCGTTCACCCTGGACAGGTCATCAGTCAGTCACAGGGCAACACAGAAACGCAGGACAATCAACCATTCTCACATAATTTCACTAATAACTAAGACAAATGTAGCATAACTAATTAACATAATATACCTGGAGAGAACTCACACATTCACAGGAACATCGCAGAAACTCCATGCAGAAAGACACCAGGACCTTCTGCCTGCAGGGCTAAATGTATGTTGTTGTTTTTTTTGCCCAGGTGCAACTGTAGATGATACTCTTGAAGGAATTAAAGCAAGACCAGACTTGTTTCCTCAGAAGTCTAAGAAAGTACCTGATATTAACTTCTTCTTCAGGTATTTTTGTCATAGCACATGGGTTTTTTTCTCTCCAAAAAGCTAAAACTGAATATATATAAAGTATACTTCTTCTGTATTATTTTTTTCTCCTAAGATCTTTTGAGGGAACTTCGTCTTGTGAATCAGGTCGGAGTGCAGTGGTGACTCTTCGCTGTAATCCCGATATGAGCACCAAAGGAGTTCTGTCTGTTCCAAGGTACTGCTTTTCTCTGCTGCTGCCTTTTATTTCCAGCAATACCTCTGACGTTTATTATTGCTGTTAAGGTTACAGACTGAAGAGTAATGCTGCTGGAGAAGTAACATGGTCTTCTTTTGGTCACTTCAGTCAGTGTCCTGAAGGAACATGTGATGGCTGCACCTTTCATTTCTTTTGGGAGAGTTCAGGGGCTTGTTCTACATGCACAGTGAGAGATTATCATCTGATAGAGGGAGTCTGCAAAGGAGGACAACAGGTGTGTGTGTCTTTAGTCAGACAAATTCAACTTAAGATATTAAAGAATCTACGTACATCAGAAAAAGGAAATGCAGAGTTTTAATCTAGGGCCTTTTAGGGTCCTGTCCTGGCTCTTTGTAATTCTGTAAATATATTTGTTCTTCCTCAGGACATGCTGTATGTGTGGACTGAGCCGAAGCTGTGTATAGGTGGCGTAACCTTGCCTGATAAGAAAACGGTGCCATGTCAGGGTATGGAGTTCTGGGTTCATCTTGGTGCGGGGACGGGGATTTGTACTGCCGTGTTGCTCGTCTGCCTCACTTGCTACTTTTGGAAGAAGAACAAAAGGTACCTGTCAACGTTCCCTCGAGGTTCCTTCAATTTTTATTTTCCTGTATTTTCTTCCCTTTTGTTCATTATTCATCATCCTTGTTGTTCGTTGCGGTTCCCTCATGTTCTGTTTTTTTTCCTAACTTGACTTCACTCAACTGTTCTTTCCCTTAGATTGTCTTTCTTTCCCATTTTATCTTTCCTTTTATCAATTTCTGTTTTAATGTTTCATCTTTATTATCTGTTGCTATTTTTCCATTTTCTTCTTTTTGTTCTTTCTGCTTACCATTCCTTCATAATCCATTTGTCTTTTGACATTTTCACTTTTTTTTCCATTTTCATTTCCTTTTTTTTTAAAGATCTTCTAACTTCTACTTACTCTTGCTTCCTATTGTCTTTTCGTCTTTCTTCCTTTGACCCATCTTCCTTCCCTTTGTTTTTTTTGTCATTTATTTTTCATTGTGCTTTCATTAATCATTTTTGTGCTTTTTGCTGTTTTCTTGTTTCTTTTTTTCCTTTGTTGCTCATTTCCCCGTTGTCACATTAGCTGCTCATTTTGGACACACTTGCTTATCTGATATTTATTCTCTTGCTTGTCTCTGGAAGGCTGGAGTACAAGTACTCCCGGCTGGTTATGTCTGCCAACAAGGAGTGTGAAATGCCGGTCGCTGACAGCTGTGCTGTGATGGAGGGAGAGAATGAAGGAGACATGGAGGATGAAGTTGTGTATACCAAACCTTCACTGCTCGGCAAACTCAAAGCTATAGCGTCCAAGGTGAGAGTCGCAGCACCGTCACACAAAGAGTTGTCTCACCGTGATAAAAACTTTCCGACAGCTGCAGAATAAACACTTCTGCTTCTACTTTCAGGGAAACGGAGAGCGTTATGAAAATGTGCAGCTGAACTCATCCCACTCAAAGGCATTGGTCTGGAGTTAGAGCTGTGTGAGTGGAAGCTGTAATGAGGGGAAACACTTTTCACTGGGTGGTCCGCTTTAAAACTGTCCCTGTTATAAGCTTTGGTACCTGGAACACAACCTGTGTGTACAAATGCACAGATGGGGGAAAAAATTACATTCTTCATGTAAAGTCAGGTTCAAAAAAAGTCACACCATCATGGCGGCCTTATTGCTTGGTACAACAGAGCCATAGTACTGTGACACAGGTGTGTAAAGACACTTCTAGCATTTTCTGGCTCAAACTTTAGTTGGAAAATGTTTTTTGGAGAACTCAGGGTAATACGAGGACCTATGAGAGTTCTTGTTCAGTTTTGTCTATATTTATTTAATTATTTGTAATGTTTGTTTGTTCTTTTATTGTGGAGATCCTGATGTCAAGACACACAATGACTGTTGGTGTATTTCCATATCCCATAGATGGACTCTCACATCAGTTTGCTTTGGTCTACAATAATGACTTTCTCCCTTTGTTTGGTTTATTGATTAATTTTGCTTTGTTGAAGACATTGTAGTTTAGAGATAAGATAAATTGCTGAAAATGAACATGCTATATAAAGTCGTTGAGATTGTGCGTCAAATAAAATACATATTTATGTAGAAATTGACTCCATATTATTTAATTACCGAGTTTCAAAGTCGTTTTATGACCTCCGCGCCAGAGACGTCTGTCAGACAATGGTGTGTGTGTTTTAACCGAGTAGCGAATCAGCTGTGAAGTTACATTGGTAAACAATTTGTTCCAAATGAGGGGATCAATATTCCATTGATTTAAAATGTGGTAGGCCTTCCCTTTGAGTGGAAGAAACTGTGACAATGTAATCCACAGTGGGACTGCGGGGGAAAGAAAAGCTGAACTGGTTACTTCACAGAATGATAGATGTAAATAAATGAGTTTTTTTTTGTTCGTTTGTTAGGGTTTTTCTTTGGTGGACGGGGTTGAGAAGATTTTAATCTGGTGGATTAGGAAAAGTACAGGGCATTTAAAATCTAAAAATCAATTATACACAACTGACTGCAGGACTAATATTAGCTAAAATTGCCCAGAAGAACTAAGTGGCAAAATAATGAGAGAACAAAGCCTTCAGCACTTTCTTTAAATTCAAAACCTTACATTTCCTTTATATTTGGTAGAGCTGCCTTTAACACTTTATGAATTGTCTTTAGGTACTGTGGTGGTGCAGGGATAAAGCATGACCCGTACATTCAGACCTTAGTCTTTGATGCAACTGTCACAGGTTCAGGTCCTGGCCTGATGACCATTGTTGTCTTCTCCCCTCTCTCATTACCCACTTCCCTCTTTGAGCATTCTGAAATAAAGGCCACTAGAGCCAATAAAATCTTTAGAAAGATGTCTGGTATCGTTCAAGATTCTCACAAAAATTGGTTGGAGATTTGCCCATTCCTTCTGAAAAATGTGTATCAGAGTCAGATTTCTTTAATTGTCTCGCTTAACAAACCATTGCAGCTCTAAAACATTGATTTTGATGTCCTTAATCCACTTTATCACAAATTTGTATGTATGAATAAAGTCTTTGTCCATTTGCTAGACTCTTCTGTGCCCAACTTTGACTTACTGATGACATGAGAAACTTATATTTCCACATAATATTCTTTCCTAATGATACAATTTATTTTATGAAATGCACTTTTCTCCGCAGCATGACGATGTCATCCTTGTACTTCATATTTGGGATTTTGTTGCAGTCTTGCAATCTTTTCCTTATTTAATTAAGAGGTAATAAAGGTCAGTACAGCCAAGCACTTATATTTTTGCTTCATTAAACCACAGATTTCCCAAAAATTCATGTTTTGTGTCATTGTGCACACTAATCTGATTTTTTTGTGGTTTTTAAATCGTGCAACACTTTTTGTTGTTCTATCACACAAGCTCCCAGTAAAAATGCAGAAAGATTCCAGAGATATTTTCCAGTGGCTTGAGAAAAATCTTTGTTTTGCACTGCCTCCCTTTTTTATTTATTATGCAGCTGGGACCAGTGGAGGCACGAGAGTGGTGCAGTGATTCAAGCCAACCAGCAGAGGGAGCTCACTACAAAGTTAAATGGACAGACTCCACTTGTATTTCACTTCTTTTTTTATTAACTACTGTCACTCTAACAAACTGGTATTCAATACTGGCATCCATTTCCCAGACACTGTTTATGTGAACTTTAAAAATTATGACGTAACCCGGACTATAATTAAACCAATGTAAAAATACACAAATAAAAACACTGTACTTTTTCCCTAAAATTACTTTTTTTAATATAAAAAGTCAAAGATTTTGCAAAAATGGAACAGAAAAAAAAACAATCTTCAGCTTTTATCTTGTATTCCACTTCTTTTCTTTTTTTAAACTACTGTCACCCTTTCTAACAAACTGGTATTCAATACTGGCATGCATTTTCCAAAACTGGGGAGCTCTCCAGTAGATGGTTTAATTGGAGTGCCATTACTTGTGGGAACAGATGAAGCGGAGTGTTAGAGACGTCTTTAAACATTTGCCAGAAAACTCTGTGAATAGAGCCTATGTGTGTTTGTGTGTGTAGGTGATGGTGTTGCTGATGAGACAAATCTACCTACACATTTCTCAGCATACAGAAAGGTGGCTGACCGCAACACTGCAGAGAGAGGGATAGAGAGACAACAGCAGATGTTTGCTTCATGGTATTTATTATGATGTCATCACAGCCTCTTTATTGCACATTTCATAAACGCAGGATCTATTGCTTTGTGACCAGCCAGTTTCAGAGTTCAGATCGGCATCCGCTTCATTTTGTCTCCTGAGATCCCTTCTTGTTTCAAAGCCCAGAGGCCAGGGATACATTCTGTTATACAGAAGGGGGCAACAGCATGGAGACCTTTGTAAAAGCACATGACAGTTGGCAAGGTCTGAATAGAGGAACAGTGTCCTTAATAGATGGCTGCTTGAAAAGGATATTCATGAGGAAAACCAATTAAAGAAGTCTCCAGATTAATTTAACGGGGAGATGAAATGATCATTTCTGCAAGGTAATGAGTGCTGAAGCAATGCCATTTCTTTGCATCCGAGTTTTCAATTTTAACTCCCCAACATTCATTTCCCAGATCCTTTTGTCCGACATCCCCCCGTTTCGCTTTTCTAACCTCGCCGAAGCAGCCTCCACGACATGTGCTTTTCAGGAGAGCGGCTCCAGTTCAAGTGTGAGCCACCAGTGTGTCGCTCTGGCTCTGGTGGTCCTGGCTGAGACCGAATCAGTCACAAGTTTCACACACGGAGCGGCGGCTTGGCTGCACAAAAGGTGGCGAGGGAAAGGTTGAAGGGTGAGGCGGACTGTGAGCGAGAGGGTCAGAGAAGAGTGTGAGACTGTTGTCTTGGACTGGTCTCTGGACTAAATGAGTGGAGAATCAGGGTTAAGTGCTCTGTTTGTGCGCCCATTAAAAAGCCGTGAGTACAGGGCCTTACTTAGCCCGATCTCATTGGGCTCTGCCAACTTGGATCAGAACCGCAGACCCATTTTTATTCATTCATTTTTATAGATATCTCTCTTCCTTCTGTTCCTCTTTACTCAGCCACTCATCACCCTTTCTCCCAGCCCTGCTGACAACTAAGACATTCCAGCATTGAATGTGTTGGTTGTGGTTGTCCATAACAACCAGTCATGTGGTGTGTGTATCTTGTGAGAGCAGGACCACAGAGTGAATGGCTAAACCTTCTTCTAACAAACACTGTGAATCTCTGAGATGCTTTGAGCTTCCATAGAGGCACTGCTGACGTCTGGGCTGTGGGAGTTTTACATAATCCAGCAGCGGCAGCAGCAGCATCCCTCTCCTCTGCCACATCGCTCTCTCCCGCTGCACTCTGCACCTAACAAACACACCCCAATGTAGGTCGCCTCCTCCTGACACGTCCTTTGAAAATTCTTTCCATTTATCATTCAGTGTAGTAGTCGCGGGAGGCGGCGCAAACACGCTGACCAGTCAAAAGATGGAATCTCTCAAAGTTCTCCCTACGTCTATGTTCGTCGTTGTTGACAAAACAGCTTTTAAAAAGTGATTCTGATCACATTCTGTTGAAAACATCAAATGTAACAGTCACACTTTATTTTAGACAGCATATTATATGTAAACATTTAAGATCAGTTCATAAATTACTACTATCTCTAAATCCAACAAATATTTTCAGGAAAATCAAATGACTGAAATGAAATTTTTAATAAATTACTCCACTATCTTCAGCTATTTAAGTTTCTTCCTAAGGACCTAATACATATTTCTGATTGAATTTATTCAACAATCTTATTAATAGCCAACAGAGAGGCCACAGTCTTTCTTGCCACATTTGCATCTGCATGAATGACCTCATCTTTTTTTTAATGTTATGTTATGGATATGTGTTCTTCTCTTAACATCTTTTGTTAGCAGCGATCAGCCAGCAGCTGACAGAATGTGCTCTGTTTCCTCTCCTGAGCCTCCGTGGGACTGCCAAAGCCAGCTGCTCCACTGTGCTTCCCAACGTAAACACATTTTAACACAAGCTTGTAAACCGCACACTTCAACAAGTCAAATACTCACTGAATTCCTCCTAATGATGTAGCCTATCTGTCTACCCCTCACCTCGCTTTCCTTACCTGAAACTACGTTGTTAAAAGCGGGGGAAATGGGAGTGAATATACATTTCTGGAATATTCCTGTTTTTCTTTACGTCAGACTAGAGAAAGCCAGTTAAAAGTTTGTGTTTTGTTGAAGTTACTGGTCCATTACATTAGGCAAACAATCAATGGCACTGGGCTTCACATAAAACAAAGTTGTTGCCTGAGAGGCATGGTCTTCACACCGAGGCCACATTTTTTTTCTTTTTTTTTTTTTTTTTTTTTACATTTACCAAACAAAGACTTGGAGCTGGTAGTGTAAAACTGATCTCTAACAACATCAATCTATCAAACACACATTAAGGCACATAGCCATATTCAAAATATCACCACAGATGGTATCTATGGGGTATGAATCTTAAGCTACTATTCCCCTATAGGTGGAAAAATTCAATGTGTGTTCAGCAAAATGCACCCATTTCCTTTGTTGATTTTTAATTTTTTGTTTTGCAAATTCATACAGTGGTTTGCAAAAGTATTCTTGTGACTTTACAAACGTAATATATATCTTATTGGGATTTTATGTAATAGAGCAACATAAAAAATGTTATTATGAAATTAAAGAATAAAGATATGAGGTTTTAAAAAGGTTTTAGAGTGGATATACTTTGCTTTATTGAACAAGTTAGGATAGACCAATGAGCTGTACGAAACACGTTCATTACACAAAATCATTCTCAGATAATGAGTTTATCTTCAGTTCTGTCTGTTCTGATCTCCTTTCACAACTGTTTTAGGTTCTTCTCTCACTTTAAATACAAATAAGGTGCTGCTGGCTGCACTCCACAGTACAATGTTTACACTAACACTTTATACACACGAAAACGGCTGAAAGCAGATGTGCAATCGTACATCTTTGACCCCCCGCAATTAGATTTCAAAGCGTAGACTCCAGCACAACCATCAAGGATGAACCATTTCTGGAGGGTATGTCAACAACAAAACACCTGTCTTGTCCAGCAGCCATTGTGCAACATACACAGTGGTAAAACCAGCTGACCAAACATGCTGGAGCTCCATTTGGTTTTCTTTGTAACGGGGCAGTGCTCACTTATTCTTACTTAATAATCAGGAGGTTTTTGAAACAGCAAAATTTCCAGACATCAAGAAACATTAACTTATTGCAACAGAAAACAGCTGGGAGTTTTTTGTTTTTTTAAAAAACATTGACTCAGATATAAGTACAAAAACATGTGAATTTTACATAATAAGTCCCCTTTGAAAATAAAAATCTGAAAAGTGTGGCATACATATACACCCAGTCATTTTAAAATGACAGTGAAAATTTAGTGTTATGATTAGTAACTTCAGCCCTTTTCAAAGAAGCCATTAGTGACAGTGGAGGAGCTCCAGATATATGTTGCTCGGGTCCGGGGATCTTTTGAGGAGACAACTGTTACTTATCCAGCTGTTACTTATCTTCTTACATATATTCCATATGTTCTTATGGAATATAGGCAAGAAGTAAGCACTGTTTGGGAAAGCTAGTCGATGAATGCAGGCGATTTCCTCTAACTTGTTAGAGGCTTCAAAACACTTCAGACTTAGTTTGAGCTTCATCCTCAAGCAGACAGCAACATTAAACATATAGCTAGAGCTACAATAACAGAAGACTTGACAATTGCAGTTTACTTATGACACCCATTCAATCTGACTCAATTTGAGCTGCATTGCAAAGAGTAATGAGCAACAATTTTAGTTTCCAAATGAGCAAGGCTGGCAAAGATATACCCCAAAGAATTTGATGGAAGTACTCAACAGAAAATGCATTCAACACTTCTTAAAGGATTTTTACTTGTAAAATGCTAAAACGTGGCATAATTTCCTTTCCCTTCACAACTTTCTGTTGCTCTGTCCCATAAAGTCCCACTAAAATACACCAAAGTCTGTGGTTGTAACAGGACAAAATGTGAAAAGGTTCATGGGATCTGAATTCTTTTGCAAGGCACTTCAATTACTGGGTGAAAAACTGATTTATTTTTGTTCTTTGGGGCTTACATAATGCATTATCAGTACTGTCTTTTCAGTGCAGCTATTCATTATTATTAGTAATGCATCACAGCAATCTTTAAAAGACGCAACAGTTTAGGAGTGGGAGTGAAAAAGCGATGCTTTGCTGAACACACGTCTGGAATTATGGCCATTTAGATAAAGGGATCCCATAATTAGAAAATAGGTACATTTGTATCAAAAGCAAAACATGTTTTTCTGCCAAAACAGCCACAGAAGGATTTTTTTTTTTTACAAAGATCCAGAATACAACAAACAATCTATCAAGATGCAAAATGATATATTCTCAAACAGAAATATATCACTAAATTTAATGAATCTCTCTTTTTTTCTCTCTCTCTTCTTCCTTTCCCTTTCAATTTCCTTTCTGGCTGTTCTAGTTTGTCCAGTTCGAGCTTTTTTTTCCACATTCATTCTAGTGTCACAAGACCTTTAACATTGTGCTGTTTGAACCGTCAGTAGTATAATATACAAATGTACAGATCCACATTAGAAATGCATACACAGTTAGTTATTACAATGATGTACTACAAAAAAGCATGAGAATCAAAAGTCTGTGGGTATTGCAGTGAGGCAAGCAGAGCCACAAATGTGCATCCAGATGGAAGGACTCAGTCCCCCTACCATGTTTAAGCTCATGTCTATTTACATTGAAACAAAGCTATCAAAAACAAAGGTTCCAAAAGATTCCTCCTAAAAACAGTTTTTTTTTGTTCTTTTGTTTCTCTACGTACAACAATGTTGATTCCATGTATATACATCCCTAGAAAATAATTTAATTATAGTTACACACTTTCTACATTTGTGAAACAATACAGTTCTAGTCCACAAGGAAGGCGTTTGCTTGTATTCAGTGTGTGTGGTTGTGTTTGTGTGCATGTGTAAAAGAGTGTTTGTGTGTAAAAGGGGAGTTAAACAGAGTCGGGGTGAAAAATGTTCGTTATTTGGCTAACAGTCGCAGGGGCGGGTTAGGAAGCGGACTGGATGCTGTCACAGAGAGGAAGTGGTCGAGTCAACTATTTCTCTCCCATTGCACACTGTTGGGACGAAGTGGGCGCTGACAGAAGCTACAGACAAGAAGGAACAAGTTGATTAAAAGACAAAGATTGATCATTAATAAGTAAAAAAAAATATTTCACTGGATAGGAAAATGTTTTTTTTTCTATCCATACTCCTATTTTGATCTGTTGGATTCATTTCCTTGTCTCCTTTCCTAATTTAAAGCATTATTATTTTATATTTGAGTGATTAAAGAAAAAGAATCACCACTGTACATCAAAGTTTAGTGCTTGCTTCCTGGATACTTATTCCACGATGCACCTTATATGGATCAGTAGACCAATTTTGTTATGCTACAACACTGTGTTCGGGTAAATGGCAATAAAGATTTATCTTATGTTGTGCTACTTCTCATTCATTGCCCTAGTAGTATTAGACTTCTTCCTCCTCCCTGGACAAATCACTATATGGATTTTGACCGTATAAATTAACATATAACTACTAAGAAATTTAATGTTTTCCTTGGGTTTTGGCTCCACTCTTGACGGCCTTCTACTTGGTTTCATATTTTTACTTTTCATTTTCAAGCAACTTTTGACACAAATATGAAAACACCCATCGGAAAAAAGTGAACTGCTTCTGAGACCAGAACCAATCAATTTAAGCGCCACTTCCATCCTGAGGTACAGCAAGTGCGCAAACGGCGCAATCTCTCCTCTCTTCTCTAATGTCCTTTACAGCAGCACTGTTTATTCCCTGTGGCCACATGAGAAAACTCTGACACTTTAATCTTTTTACTTTTTGTGTGAAGAAAAAAATAATAAAAATGTTTGTGAAAACCATTTATTCCCTTCTGTGTTTTAAATCATGTTGGCAAAACTTGGTATTTCCCAATTTAACAGAAACTGGCGATCAATATTTCTGTTTTAACAGAAAGCTTTGTTCAAATTAAGACAGGTGTAAACCCACAACCACATGTTGTATTTTTGTTCTCAAAGGGACAGTCAAAAATGTAAATCCATTCATCATTGGTGTGAATGTAAAATTTATTTTGGTCTTGATAACTTTCCTAGAAAGTCATAGAGTTGGTTTCTTTACATTCTTTACCTCTTAAGTAGTTGAGAGATGTTCAAAAAGATGATGAGGAGCTCAGTTTTAGCCTGATTTATGTTTTCCAGAACCATTTTAGATGCGTATTTGGGACCACTGTCAGTGAAGGAGACACTCAGTATAATGCCACCTTCACTTTGACTGACAGCTGCTCTTAGATTTAATAGCCTTCCAGTGACTCCTCCAAACACACTTGTTGTCATTGTGGCCAAACAATGACAATTTTGTTACTGTTTGGCAGGACATTCCCCCTAGAACATATGGTATTTGTCAATAAAATTAAAAATTTTGCTGTAATATTTCATTGTTGTACAATTTTCAGTGAAATAGAGGAATACTATAATGAAAAATATGTGTTTACATTTAACTTTGGGGTTTCTTTTTTTTTTTTTGAAAAAGAACATTGGTTAGAAAACCAATAACTTTAAGTAAACATGCCGTGCCAGTAATTCAGGATTCGGTACACGGAATCCTTTTGAACAGTGAATGCCAAACAAGCCCATCTGTCACAGAAAACCTGCCATCTCAATAAAAACAACCTACCATGAGATGCGTAAGTAGTGGCAGCCCCGCTGACACTGAAGCGGTTGAGGTTAAGATGGTGGCTGGTCACATTCTTCTGGGGTTGAAACATGATGATGTTGACCTTGGGCGCAAACATACAACCCAGGACTACAAAGCCACTTAGGCTGACAGAGATACACATGGTTGTGGTTTGAACCTGGAAAAAAATGATAAAAGTACCATTTGAATTGTTAATAAAGTCTATGATTGTTAAGTTAAATATTTCAATAGTTGTTGACTGCACAGTGTAAAAACTATTGACACTTTGAAAGTCGAGTGTGGTCTATTATGATTTCACCAACACAAAATAGTGCATAATTGTGAAGGAAATAAAAATCTGAAAAGTGAGCCATGTATTTGTATTCAGCCCTTGTAATATAAAAAATAAAACCCAGTGCAAACAGTTTCCCTCAAAAGGACCCTAGTGAATCTACTGAGGAGAACAAAACTGAAGTCTTTGGCTTGCATGCAAAATAAAATGTACTTATGAAAACTCCTGCGCTACATCACTCTAAACACACCGAATCCAGGGTTAACCGTGGTAGCAAGATCATGGGGGAAACAATCTACCATGTTCCTTCCGTTTCAGAATAATGCTGATCTGTTGCAGGAAATACAATGAAGCTTCTCGCACTTTGAACTATTTTAGATAAACCTATTCCATCGGTATAATTTACTGATCTCTAAAATGAAACATTAAAATGCTGCTAAACAGATATGAGTTTAACTGACTCCTAATCATAAATAGAGCCAGTAGGACACTAAAGTACAACTCTTGTTTTCCGATCTCCGTACCTTACACCAGTTCTGAGAATAATAATTACTGAATAGATCAATAAAGACTTAATCAACACAGAACACAAAAGCCAAACTTAATAGTCTCTCGCTGCTCACTTTAGGTTTGTCCTAAGTGGTTCATTGTGTAAATCGATGCTAAGTACTGTCCCAGTCTCTTGATCACATGTCTGCAGAGGTGTCTGTTGCAGGCTCTGTTCAGGCTCCCCTAATCACTGCGCTAAGTGTTACAGCAAGTAAAATCACAGCCCAGCTGCGCACATTCGTCAGTAATCAACAATTCAACATCTCCTCTGTTTATGTAAATATTTTTGAGTGTGGGAGGCCATTATGTCTGCACTAGACTAATCTTTAAGAAAGATTTCTTAGAAATATTTCTTTTTTTCTGAGAAAGACACATTTAAAAGGACAGGCACGGCAAAAAAATAAAATACTTTTATTCAGGGATCAAATGGGCAGCTCAGACAGCACCGCTTCTCTCATGCCCCTCGAAACAGACTGTGTTTGTGAACACATTTACTTTAGGTGTGTAGGTGCACACTTAGGATTTTTGCTGTTCAGAAGAACACTCATTCGCCTTTGATGGCAAGTCTGGACATGTGTCAGCAGTTTAGCGGAGCCTGTTTGTCACCTCAGAACAGCAGAATTGGGACATCTGCAGATGGGATTAGCTACAAATTAAAGTTGCCACTGCACCTGTTTATGTCCTGTGCTACCTGACTGTGTCTGTCAATCAAGCTGAGTGAAAAGGAGCTGCAATAAGGCATAGCTAGAAAGTAGGGATTTTTAAATATTTATTTTTAGCTTTAAAACTATCTCTATTTACAGATTCTTCCTTCCGTTATCTAACACGCTTGTCCTTGCAGGGTTATGAGGGGGGCGGGGCGGTGTGTATCTCCTGCAGCCAACAGTCGAGAGGCGGGGTAATTCCTGGACAGGTTGTCAGTCCATTGCTGTTTTTACAGACTTTAAAAGTTAGATCCTACACTACAAAAGATTTAACTTTTTTTTCCTTCTTTTTTTGTTGTAAATTGACTTTGGTAATTAATCCTTTTTGTATGTGGGGGGGAAACCTATGTGCAGTCTAATTTTCTAAATGTTTTGCAGCTGTTTTGCTGCCACTGTTACCTGTGGATTTAGGAAACTGCTAGTAATAAAGACAGAGAGGATAAATCTACCACACCTATTTTTGAAACAGGCTACCGTCACCCTCTTTTTATGCATAAAGACAGAAGGTGCAGAGGTGATCATAGATTGAATTTACTTCTGTTTTTATTAAAAAATAATACAAAGAACTATAAATTGTGACTTAATGAGGCGCTTC
The DNA here is from genome assembly GCA_903067075.1 of Micropoecilia bifurca. Taxonomy (NCBI): domain Eukaryota; kingdom Metazoa; phylum Chordata; class Actinopteri; order Cyprinodontiformes; family Poeciliidae; genus Micropoecilia; species Micropoecilia bifurca. The sequence goes on along the minus strand of CAEGAF010109211.1, from coordinate 38,907 downwards.
TCAAAACCCTAAAGAATGACATGTGACTAAAGAAATCATGTCAGAATGGTGACTCTACATCAAAAGTGATTTTGCACACAGGTTTAAAAAGAGGTAATAAGTGCAGCACTTTAATTTATTTGGTTCTCAAAAACATATGATTCTAAAGTTGCTGCATGTCAAAGTAAGCATACTGCACCAACTTGTAGGAAAGTGGGAACAAAATTAAACATCTGTGATTCATTTTATTAACAATTTATTTGATTACAAAAAAATTGGCAAAAATATTGGGTATACTTTGCAAGGATGGATAATAAATTCAAACTTTTGTGACATTCCTAATTATGCTTTTTGAAAATCCAGCAGCACAGCAGGTCAGTTTTTCTCTTTCTCCCCTTTTGTACCAAAATTACCTCCAGCTTTCAGCAGATGTTCACCAGTTATGGTCTTGGAAAATATCATCCAATTTGCTCTAGCTGTTATGCACATAGACATAAATAAATAGACATGGGTAGGCTTTCCTCTAGATACATTCATAATACCTCACTTAAAAGTGAAAAAACGGCATCGGTGCAGAGAAACACTATTTGCTTGGTGAAGGAATTTTAGTATTAGTTTTGCCCTTTTACAATGCACAAAGTCAACAACCTTTAACTGTAATAGATACCTGTGTGAATACACCCTAGAATTTTTTACATTTTTGAATAAATCTTTAAGAGGTAAATACCAAATATTGGTGTGGGAAGACATTATTTTGTTAAATGTAAAAGTATGAATAATTGAAAATTATTTTGCCAAAAAGTGTGATAAATTATTCTCTTTGGATTGAAAACCTTTTCCTTTTGTTTCAAAGACTGCAGGTGACTAACTCTGGATTTAGACATTAGCCGTTTTGTTTTGAATCTAAATTGTCAGCACATTAGCATGCCTCTCCGTGTGTCAGAAAATACCCTGTAGTCACTGGATGTGACATAGAAGATGGGAAGAAAGGCCAGCCAAATTATACATGTGGTATACATGGTGAATCCAATAAACTTGGCCTCATTGAAGTTCTCAGGGCACTTCCTGGTCTTGAAGGCATACCTAGAAAAAAAAAAACACAAATCCAATATCTAATGTCTGAAACACAGAATGAAAGAATTGGCAATCAATTTAGCAGCTGGTCACTTTCTTAGACTCCAACACAACTTACACAGTACACAAGATGACCAGGAGCACATCGTATCCCAGCGACAGCAGCATGCTGGAGTCTCGCACATTACACTTGAGGATGACAGTCTGTCGTCGTTCCGGTAGCGTAAAGCGCCGAGTCCCAGGAACCTCCAGCAGCAGCCACACTGAGACCATGACTAGCTGGACAGAGATCAGACTCAGGCAGATAAATACCTGACAAAGAGAGGTAAGAAAGGAGAACTAAGGTCACCGAGTTCCTCTGTGTCTCAGTTACTCTCTCCATTCTTCTGGCTGATGCAGATTGATGGACAGAATGCAGCATTCACTCACTTGAGAGGATGGGCTAATGAAGCGCGGCCTCACTGTGCCCGCTCCGTCTTTCACGCCATTGAAAATTCTGGCGATTCTGTTGGTTTTGGTCAGCAGGGCAGAATAGCACACAGCAAACGACGTGCCCAGGCCGAGGCGCCGCAGGGCACATATGGCCGGAGAGGGTTTGGCCAAAAAGAGGAAAGTCATGGCATAGCACATAAAGACTCCGGAGAGGAGAATGTAGCAGAGCTCTCTGCCTGATGCTTTCACCAATGGTGTGTTGTTATGTCTGACGAACACCCAAACCACCAAGCCAGTGCACACAAAGCTGCAGAGGGGAGGCATGAATCAGACAATCAATGGTGTGAACATACAGCAGAGCTTATGTTGCGTATGTGTTGCTTGACCGGAAATGTTACAAAAAATAAAGATAAAAATATTCTGTCGGCGGCATTTAGAGGAGGAATGCTTGTTGTCTACTGGCTTAATGAAAGAAAAAGTATGTATATTCCCTTAAAAAGTATTACTTGTCGCACTGTGTTATGTTAAAACGTTGATATCTTTTATTTAAATTTAATATGATAGACCAAAACCAAGGTGTGTGTAATTATAAAGTGGGCAAAAAGTGACACATTGTTGCAAAAATATGTATTTCTTTTCTATCCATCTTCTTATCAACAGCATGTTCAACAGCATGACTTGCATGTTGTTGATCATAACGTATAACTTGTGGCAGAACTTCTTTTATCATTAAATGTTTTCTTCTGCCACTGTGAAGTAGTGAGCATGTGTCATGACATTATATACTGTACTTTATGTCTTTACATAGAATGTAAATAAATGTCAAATTAAATATTGAGTTAACATAAATATTTCAAAAATATATAATCATGATTTAAACTGGGTTTATGAAAAGAAACACCCTCCAGACTTAAGAAATATTTCAGAAACTGAGTTGCAATTATTTTCTTTAACATCTGTTAAAATCTGCATTTATAAAATGTGTATCCATCTGTTGGCAGATTTGCATGTATTTCTAAAAAAAATGTTTTCCTTGATTGAAAAGAAAAAAGGTGTTTTTCACTTACCCAACACATGCAATGGTAATAGGACCAATGGCCCAAGCATCTTCCCACATAATGTAATCCTCAGGAAGATCGTAACAGGATGTGAGGTCATCAGTTGGCCACTGGCCAGGAGCGCAAGGCGAGCAGGTGAACTCATCAGCCAGGTATTCGTGAGGCTCACACGCCGTGCAGATCCAGCAGCAGTACTCACCTGGGGAACAATAATATGAGAAATGTGTGGGAACATACCTATAAAAATCAATGCAGCTTCACTTTGACAACAAAAAGAAGTTTGAATTCCCTCTCCTACCTGCCTGCATTTTCTTCATTTCGTTTCGCTCACAGGGGTCGCTGCACTGTGACGTTGGGAGCACCTCTTTGGGCCAACGAATCAGATCGTTGTTCAGACTCAGGCTCTCTGCCCACTCACCTACTGGCACGTAACCGTAACGTTCGCCAGAACGCTGGTAGCTGAAGATGTTGTATCTGCCCATGCCGTCCCCCTGGGAATCAAACTTCACTACCGTCTCGCTGCCTGGAGGGGAGAAAGGGGCTGTGGAGAGGAGATAAAAGATAAGGAATCGCAAACAAACAAACAAACAAACAAACAAACAAACACACACACGCACGCATTAATGCTTGCTGTAGCTAATCTTTTTAAAAGCAGCTGTGGACACCAGATAATAAACAATAGCTACCTTGGCCTATTAGTTCGGAAATAAACGAAGGCCATTGAAATTATGTTTTTATTGTTGGGAACCAGACAATTTCAGATATTAGCAAAGAGGCTGCAAGAGCCAGTGATGCTTGATGATACGCATGTCACTGGCTTCATATCCCTCTCCAAGGTACCATAGGGAAAATTTCGCTGGCCTAATATCTTATCTGATCATGTGTATCACCAAAGGCATCGTTACGCCTCTGTCTATGAAACCATATAGTCATAAAGGCACAGGAATAAAGACCCTGGGCAATGTAATAAGTACCCACTCATTGATGGAATTAGCCTGTGTGTCTCCTCTGCGAGGGAGGCACACTGCTGAAACTGCCAAATTGGTTTGTATACATGTTGCTATGAAAGGATTACCATCTACCCTGAGGATGTGGGAAGAAAGGAGATTGTAAAATTGGCGTGATGCTGAAGCCATAAAAAGAAGGAGAAAATGACTTTGGACTGGGAAAACAGTAACCTGACGCATTGTTGGCAGTATCCGACCTGATAGTGCTGACACTTCGTCCTTTTGACTCAGACAAAGTGCGTCTCTCCCACAATGCCACATCTGTCCCTATAGCGGAGCAATCAAATCTATGTTGCTGACACATAGAGATATGTGTTATACAGTGCAGGCTGTCAAATGATGATGCGACTGGGGATAGTGCAAGATATGCCAGGTTTTTGATTCCTCAACATATAACAAGACTCTCAGCCCCTCTGTAGATAGAGGCACTGATAACATGGCAACGCCTTCCTAGTATCATTCTGTGCTTGGGTTGACAGAAGAATTTGCAGGTCAAATTCAATTTTTATACATGCAGAACGAGATCAGTAGGATAAATCAGAACAGATTGCAAATAAGCCTTCAGATTTTCTGTGAGGATGTGCACACAAATGCATGTGGGAACCCTATTAGCTTGTACTTCCAGTGTGATAGCTAAGGTATTGCTCCGAGCTCAGTGGGAGGCTGTGCTGACAGAACCAAAGCCTTGACCCTGCTGTTAGCTTGCGCGTGCATGCGTGTACACAAGCACGTACAAATGGGTGGCACTGACAGCAGCAAAAGCCATCCAATTGTTGTGCAAGCTCAGTGTGTTCAGAGAAGAATGGCATGTCGGATGGCAGCAGAGGGGGTTAGCGTTTATGAAATCCATAAATCACAGAGACAGCAAAACCCTTTATCTTCCTCCTGCCTCCCCTCTGTCACAGGAAATTCAAAGCGTCAAGTCTTATTTGAATTTTGGGGCTAAATGGATAGTTGACAGCTAAATTATTGCAATAAGAATGTGGCGATAATATCAAAAGATGAAGAAGAGATATGAATCATTATCCCAGCAGCTGCCATATAATAAAGTCTTCAAAATAACACAGAGTAATAGGTAAACCAGGCTATTTGCCAGTGAGACATACAAACACACTTTCGGTAAGACTTTCCCGCCAGCCAATTATCAAGAATATGTGTTGTCAGGACCTTGGATGTGTGCTGAAGCCAAATGAGCTGTATGTCGGTAATTACATGTAAAGCAGTCTAAAAGATTACAGATGCCTCTGATGGTCCCTTTCAGCGTTGTCCTTGAATTACCCAAAAATCAAGTTCGGGGAGTAAATAGATTGTTAGGACTCCCGACTTCTTATTGACTGCATGGAGGTGGATATGCTGAGTTCACAGAATGTCTTATCAAGAAAGTGTCTGCGAGTGCAAGTTTGAGCCAGTGAAATTCTCTACGACTCCTCAGAGTGGAGAGACGTACTGGAGACTGATGGTAGATGTTTTCTCTTTGAATCTCAACCCAGATGCCACAGTGAAGAGAAACCTACATTGCAGGTCAGAAGTTTGCATTCGTAAATTAAATGCAGTTTTATTATATGTTCCACATTTTCTATAATCAAAATTTTAAAAGGGGGTATTGTGTAAAATCATCTTTTTTAAGCTATGCATCATGTTATAATGTTATTCTCTTATCTAAAGCACTAATTAAAAAATACCTGGTGCTGAGCTCATCATATGAGTCTAACACTGCTAAGAATGATTGTAAACGGCATAATGAGAAACATTGTAGTGATGATGTGTTGAAGGCAGTGTCAGAAAGAGCATGAGCTTCTTAAAGAGACAGAAGCACAGAGTGTCACATCACAAAGTCAAACTTCTGTTAAATTATGTTTAATATATACTATATTTTTTTATAACAACTGAAGGTAATGTAGATACTTGATTATGCTACAAAATAGAAATATGCCTGTAAAATACACAATACCATTCCTTTAAACATATACAGTTTGTCTAAAATATATACATACATACCATCTAACAACTTCAGCCTGTAAGACTACAGGCTTGAAGCTCTCCTAATACAGAAAGACAGACAGGAAGCCAGACTGTTGTCCTGTCTCAGACTCCAAGTGTGCGTATGTGAAGTTTGTTAAGTATGGGACAGATCTGTGTTACGTTGCATGTCTGAAAATGGATAGGGAAGGTGCCAAAAGGAGAAAATGAAAGCAGTTGACTGATAAGATTGTTAAATATTCATTTGTTACTTTTGAAGTAGTTTGCTTTTTGTAGTTTTTATTTTTGGATTTTAGTTTTTTCATTTGCCACACACGATTAAGCCAAAATTATTCAAACCCTTACTAGAACTTTGAATTTTATAATTATTTTACCAAGACACTGTTTTCTGACTGAAAATGTGACAAACGTCTCTCAAAATATCAGAAGACAATGTAGAAATTGTACCAATTCTGAAGAATGTACACCGGTATCTGTTTTTAGCATTTAAATAAAGTTGACATTTTGAAAATGTGTTATCTTACGTATTTGTTAAAATACACTATGTTCTGACAGTATGGGGCCAATAACCCGTGAAAGAAATCAAATGCAACATTATAGATACTTAAAAAGCAAAAGTAAATTCAACTACTTTGTAACAGCTTTGCTGGAATATGGATATATGTAAAACATGCAGGACACCAGTCTTTGGGGACTGGAGTTGGACACATCTGGCTCTACACAGTTCCCTGAACACACAGTGTAAAACATGCTCAGAAGCGCATCAGGTTAACTCAAACATATATAATCCTGCCAAATACATATCAGGCAGGAAATCACAAATTGACGATCAGGCATGTTGATTACTTATAATGGCCACGTACTGTAGGGTAGAACAACAACAAAAACACTCAACAAAACCTAAAAAGTGAAACTAACACGTAAAAAACAAACAAAATCTAGATCAACAAGAATTAATAAACATCAAAGTTACTGCTTTGACAAGAAAAATGTGAGAATTTTGCAAGAATATCTAAAAATGCACACCGGAACAGTTAGTTGCACCATTCCTTGCAGGACCCCTGCTAGGATAACTGAGCTTAGATAATAGAAGGATATTCAAAAAAATTCATAAAGACCAAAAGCTTAACAAAACAAAATGGGGCAATTCCAAAAAAAAAAGTAGCAAATGCAGTTAGTTTGGAAACACTGCATGAAAACATCTCTAAAGTGAGACACTTTAGCAATTCTACTAACTTGAGAAACACCTTATTATTCTGGCTTAATTAGAAGCATGGTGAAGACAGGCTTTTCATTCAGAAGGTGAGAAATTAATTATGTCCTCAGCCATGAAGGGCTAACGCAAGACCCAAGGGGGTATGTTGGTGTTAAAGGCAGGGAGACAAAGAAGGCAAGTGGTTTTGGAGGAATAAGTAAGAATAAGTCTTTTCAAATGGGCGAAGAGAGAATTACAGACTCGTCAAGAAATGATTTCCTCTTTTATTTCACAGTGCATGTCTGACGCAGACGCATCCCTCAGCACTCGTGCATAAATACACAAAGATGCACTCGTATGTCACAAATGAATACAAAAGCAAGATCCCATTAGCTTTTTGTTCTCCCAGCAGATTCATTCCCAGAGGATGGAGATGTTGCCTGGGTCACACTGCAGAAGGTCACAAGGGAATGCCAGAGGACAGATAGGAAGGAGAAAAGGAAGTCTGGATTGAGGAAGGGACGAAGGAAAGCAGAGGAGACCTAAGGCCTGAGTGAAACAAAGATGGGTGAGATAGACGGGACAAAAGAAAGAAACCTTCAGCCAAAAACGGGAGGTTCTGGGATGGAGGATGGGCCAAGAGACGAGATAAGCGCAAGAAAAGAAGTAAAGTGACAAGGAAGGAGAGACAGGTGAATACAAGTGTAAAAGAGAGGAAATACACCAGTGGAAGTACCAAAAACCACTGTCATGCAAGTAGAGATACAGGTGGAAGGAGGAAATTCTCCAGAGGTAAGAATCAATAAAGAATGGGTGAAGGAAGGATGGAAGGACAAGTAAAAGGAAATGGTGGCAGAACAAACCGGTGTGGAGAGACAGCTGAAAGAAGGAGAGCAACCTTGTGAAGTCTGTGTGGGTTGAGCTGTTTCTGAATGTAGAAAAAGTGGGTTGTTTTCTAGGTGAGAAATAGGAAAGGAGATGGAGAGATAGAGGAAAAAGAAGGACTAAAAAGCCAAAGAAATAGCGACAAAAGGATGGAGGTTAAGAGACAGAGTCAAGTGAAAACAAGGCAGAGAATGAGTGAAGGTTGTTCACTTGCATCTGAACGTTGCAGTAAGCTCTGTGCTCAATATGGCCCTGAAGGCACACCGCCTCTGCTAACACAGACGTGTCACACACACACACACACACACACACATGTACACGCACACGCACGCATACACACACGCTCATGCACGCACACGCACACACACAGTGCAGAAAAGGGGGAATATCACATCTATCACCACTATTTGAACAGAGACTGCATGCATGTGTGTATATACTGATCTGTTTGCTGCAGATCGGGGAGGTGGGTGGGAGTTGAATGATGGCTCTGAGAAGTGTGTGGGTTGGGGGTGTCTGCAATTCCATGCTGGCAGAAAAAAAAGCAAGCATTTCAAGTTGCCTCTGTAAAAAAAAAAAAGGCAAAAAAAAGCTGACTGTTTTGCAGATTCCTGTCTATGTGTCTTTTTGGCACATGTTTATCCGTGTTTTTGTGGTTGACTCATGTAACAAGGACTCATAAAAAAATGCACAAAATGCACAAATCTGCCCCACTGTCTGCTGCTAGTTCTTTCGGAGCGGTTCCCGTGATCCACCAGATCACCTCAACAATTGGCAACGGAGTCGGCTTTATTACCATAGCAACTAGCCCGATGAGACTAGATGAAGAGAGCTGCGATTGAAAACACTCTCCTAACCAAACAACATGCTGCATCAGTGCGTCATATAAAGTGTCAGGGAAACACAACAAAACAACCTCGTTACAGTAAAAGACATTGTCCACTGTGCTGTGAAAGGAAATCCACCAAAACAGGATACTACTTTAGCACATGTGGAATAAAACTTTGATGCAATATAAAATCTGTGTGTGTGTGTGTGAATTAGATCTATAGTGCGCTGAGGAGTTTTGGTTCTCCAGTTCTGACGGAGAGCACTGCGGATAGTGATGCTGCAGCTAAACTTCAACACTCCTCACCTTCTTTTCCACTCACTGTATCAGCTATACAGAGCAGTAAGAATGAGTCATTCAGGGCCAACCAACAATTGAAAGTAAGTGCTGTCATATTGTACTCGCTTAAACCGAATCATAATCAAGCGCTTATAGCTATAGAGCCTCTGAATGAATACGTCCATCTCATAGACGTTTTGATAGGTAACGGGAGAAAGAGACAGCAACACAGAAAAGGGAGAAAAGGGAGGAAAATCACATTTGATCTTCTTGATTTTCCTTCATATGAATAAAGTATAGGACATATCATTTTGCTGTTCAATGGTGAGATAAAGTGAAAAATTGTTTTGAGGTTTTTTTTTTAAACAAAATTACACATTAAAAGTTATTTTGTCGTTTCTTATAAACCTGTAGTTACTCTTGGATGTGTTTTTAGGATGACTTCGTTGACTGTTGGTTCTTTTCTGGTGTGAAATAAACCAGAAAAGAACCAATAAACTAAATAAATATAGATGAATCTTTGACAACTCTTTTAACAATTATCTGATATAGAGTTTCCAACTTGTAAAAAAGAAAAATTAAGGACTACACCGTAGCAAAAACAAATGGTACAATATACTTTGGGTAACTAGTACCCTGCACTGCTGCTGGATGGAGTAGAGACTTGCCTATCGGTGCCAAACTGCAGGGTCGCAGTTGAAATTTTAAAAGAGTTGGACCGGTCAAACATGAGCTGAATTGTTTTAAACTGAAAAGAGAGTACTGTACTTTAAAACAATAAAAAAATGTATGAAGCATTCATTTTTTTGTAAAGTCATAAAGGATGGAATTTAATTTTTTTTGTATTTGCATGTGGACCACTAGATTAAGACCAGAAACTGTTAAAAAAAATACCTGTTTGCTCACCTTTTTGAAAAACTTAAACACGAATGAAATTGATTTATAATTTTTTTTTCCAACTACTTTGCTACTTAACCTTTATAGCATAAATGTATGATAGCTAATAAAATTCACCCTTAATCTGGTATTTCATATTTCACTTGTGCTTTACTGGAGGTAATGTGAGGCATTTCAATCAATATTATAAGCAACTATCTAAAATGGAGAATACTTTTCATTTTGATGTGATTTGGTCAACTTTATTCATTTCTTTTTACCTACCCACAATTTCATAATGGGAACATTTCAAATAAAACCGTGTTCTTCAGCTGACGCATGATGTCCCACTCAGGATCCGCTGCAGCCCTTGTTTGCTCACTCCTTGCTTCTCTCCTCACTACTTCTTCTCTCACTTCTTTTCACCTTACCCTAAACTCTCTTTTCTCATTTTAGTCTGCCTGTCAGTCTTATCTGTAAGCCCCTCTCTCTCTCCAAACCTTCATGGATGATGCCATTCCCTCGTCCTCTTTCCATCCCTCCTGCTCACTCTCCCCAATGTCCCATGGCAAAGCCGCTGTTAATGTTGTTTGCCAGGGTGTTTTGAAGTCTGCTTCTGGTCACGGTTGGTGGGGGAATAAGCACCTCTAAACCTGTGTCAGTCCCTGAGATGCAGCAGTTTATTTATAACACTTCCTTTGTGCGTGATCTGTCAGTCAAGCCAATCCTCTGTCTCCTCTCTCTCGACTCTTCAGAGACTGACAGACAGACAAGCTGCATGCTATAGGAGCTATTATAACACACACACAATCTCATTAGTGTAAGAGAGAAGAATATGGCTCACGGATTAACTGCAGCTCTCGTTCCTCAAAGCAACTTTGTAGTGTCGTATCAATTACGCATGGGTAAAAGGTGTCAATGGCAAGCTGGCTCTGACAATACATAGCAATTAAGAGGATTTGTTTCAGCATTTTTCATGTTCTGTGGCGTAGAAGATGGACAACAGCCATGCGTTCATTAGACGACCGTTAGGCAGACACTACATTGGCATTTCTGTCTACTTCTTCTTATCTCGTATCCTTCCGCTCCAACATTTGCTTCTCTCTTCGCTTCATCCACTCTCACCACCTTATCTGGAACTCGACACTCTCTTCACCATGCTCTTGCTCACTTACCTGTGAAGCTGACATTAAGAATGTAATCCCTGTAGAGTCTGCGCCCATCCAGGGCCTTCATGCTGTCGCACAGCTTGGTGGTGTTCAAGCACAGGCTCCGCTGCATGTTGTGGAGGGCATGGGCCATGGCGTACACTGCGTTCACCACAAACATGATCTTGGACTCTGGCTCGAAATACCTCTGGTCCATCGACAAGTTTTTGTCGCACGGCGGGAGAGGTGTTCCCCCGAAGCCTAAGCCTCCAGCTCCCAAGGAGCACTGGAACCGCTGCTCCCAGAAGTCCCTGAACCAGGGATTCCGGTGGTTTTTGACAGGGTCCAGACTCAGGAAGTAGCGGTTGAAATCTGGTATAGGGTTTGCCGCCAGTTCAAGTGTGATAGCTCCTTCAGCAGTTATTTCATTTCCCTTGACAATGCTCTCCTGTGCACCCCAGCCATCACTAGCCACCCAAATGAAGGAGGTGTTAAGCCTGGCGGCAGCTGCAATCAGCTCTCTGGCATCATCACTGCGCAGGAAAAGGACGGCCACATGGGCGTTTGGCTTCTGGAAGAGTTGACGGATTACGGCCTCGTAAGACTTCTTGGCATTCGAACGTCCCACCTGGAGAAAAACGGGCGATTATGGAGTGAAAAACCTCCCCCCAAAATGCTTCTTCCATTCTAATGCTATTTGAAATCTGTGATCATCATCATTTAATGGAGAAAAACAAGCAAGAAAATGTGCTCAACAGTCTCCCGCTATTATTCACCTCTGTCGTAAATGACATAAGAAAATGGGACTGGGAAAACACTTATAAAGAATTCTTAGAGATAAGTTTTTATTTTCTGCCTCAGCACTGATAACACAGTAATTTAACCCCAATTCAGAAGAACGGGAGATAAGCCATAAAGGAAAAATACAAGAAACCTATAAATCTAACACCTCAGTGAGTCTTTTTGGTGCAGTGATGATTTAAGATTTAGATTCTTATCTATTTTTGTTTTTTTTATTACCTTCTCTGAAGTGGCAATGCAGATGTTCCTCATTCGTGCTTCCTGTTCGAAGGCCTCTATACCAGTTTCACCGTAATCTCCCTCTGACGCCACAGTGGACACGTATGTCCAGTTAAAGAAGCGGAGGATCTCTGCCATGGCTTTGGCCTGGTAGAAGTCTGGCGGTACAGTGCGGGCAAAGTAATCATAGCGGGTCTTGTCGCTGAGCTTGGCACTCGTTGAAGCATAGCTTATCTGAGGAATCTGAAAGAGCCTGAGAAGATTGGCAACCTGCAAGGACAGACAGTAAAATAAGGCATAAATCACAGGAAACCTTTTCTAACGTACTACACAAATTTACCAAATGAATTATACATTTTGACATTCTCTGTAGCCATGATTTTTTTTCACCATCATCATCATGCAAATTCATAAGGGAAATCGTTTTTTTATTTTTTATAAAATGAATTTACATCAAGATGTTTTGGTGAGGTGTCAACAATGGCGCCAGTTCCTTTTGAGTCAGTTTTGTTTTGTTAACCTAAGGAAACAGTTAATTCAATGCATTTTACGTTTTTATGCACTGTTGTAAAGCTGTGAAGTGTTTTCCACTCAGGGCCAATGTATTACACTAGAATCAAATCATTTAAAAAAGGTATGATGCATTTTAAAATAGGAGATAAAGTATGAACACAGGTTATTCATGAGGTTCATGGGGCATTTACTTAAATCTACTGTGATGTATTCACAAAAAACTGAGCTGAGGAGTATGGAATTTGCACAGCCACCTTTGACACACATTCGGCATATGTACCATCACTTTAGCATTTAGACAACTTCTGCTTGAATACTGCAACAATGGCCTAGTAATAACATTACTTATAATAATCTCACACTACATAATGAAGATTCTCTCTCTGCTGATGAAGATTTACTCACCACGTCATGCAGAACTTTTGAAACAGAACATAAAAGTGATGACTTGACCTACTTTCAGAATAATTCATCTAAAATTTTTGGGACATGCATGAAGTACTGAAATTTTGTTCTTAGATGGCCTAAAATATCATGTAACATATTGATCTAGTAAGAACAAAGAAAATGTATGTGATTTTTTTTATCCAGATCTGTAGTAGATTAAATAAAATACAAAATGAAAAACAATTATTTGATAAAATAATGAATATGCGTCTTCATGGATAAATCTTTTTCCCCTTCTAGTCCCATCCACCAAGTTCTCCTGTCCTGATTTATGAGCCTTTTCACCTGTATGATAACACGCCAATGACGGGAGAATTTCAAAAGAGAAATACACACTTCAAAGAGGTAACAGGACTTGCTGTTCTATAAAATCCCCTTCATTTCCTCATGTTCATACATACTAATACAGTTTTTAAATATGCAAGCATACATGGCAAGATAGGTAATAGTGTGACAGCAGCTTTAAGCATAAACAAGTGTAGCGGTAAATATTGTAATATTGAAATTTGCTGATATAGTAAACTTCTAAACAGCACAAGTTTTGCTCAAAGCAAAGAAAATAATCAATTGCTGTGAAATATTCAAAGCATGTTTTTGGTGGAGGAGCAGAATCCTAATTGAAGAGGTGTTTCCAGCTTCAAAACTCTTCTTGTGTGCATTACTCAAAATGGTTTTGATTTCTACATGTGGAGTCAAAACTGTGGAAATCCAGACCTTCCAGGAAAAGGTCTGGATTTCCTTTAGGAAGAGGACGATGTTAGATATTCAGTAAATGTCACTCAGTTGCTACTTCAAATTTTGAAATTAATCTTTAAGCATTAAACAAAAGTATAACTGACATCCTCTGTCCAAGTGGTGAGAATAAGAGTACATTTAATAATAATTCTCTCCTGACCTGTTAATTAAATAACTGTAGATGTAACGATATGTTTGTGCATTTTGCTTCATGTTTTTGCATTATTCTTTTCTTTTTTCTTTTTTATGTTGTTACCTGGGTTACCCACTGAATACTGTTTGCAATTTAAAAACTAAATAAAATTTTATTCCGTTCACAAAACACCCATCTTATGCAGAAACTTAAACATAGCTGTATAGCTGGGATGCCCAACTCTAGTCCCTGAGAGCTTCCGTCCTGCAACCTCTAGATGGGTCCCTTCTTCAACACACCTGAATCAAATCAATAGTTCATTACCAGTCCTCTGCAGAGCTGAATGGCATGCTGATGAGGGAATTAATTCATTTGACTAAGGTATGTTGGAGAGGAGATGCATCTAGAAGTTGTAGGATACTGGCACCAGTGCTGTACTGCATCCATAAAACAGACACAGAGATCATTAAAAGGTTTATGGTGTCCATAACATTTGCCTTTCATGATGATTGGAATCTAGTCATGCTCTCTCCATAAATCCCAGCACATGATCAAACGCAAACAATGCAAACACAGCTGCTACGCACGTTCATGCTGACAGACTCATAAATATACATCATAAACCTGCACGTACAAATCAACAAACTACACAGAAATGTTGCACTTTCTTCAGTCTAATCCTTCCAGAGTGCATTGCTCTGGGTTTTTCTGTATCTCATTCATGGTGCAGTTGATGAGCTGTTTTGACAACATGTCAAAATCCTATTAGACTAATAACACAGCTCAGTAGACGGCACACAGGTTGAAATCCACACAAACACTCTTAGACACACTGCCACAGTCACACTGATGTCTGCTTTTAGCCATCTAGGAAGGTTTTATGAGTTTAACAGCAACGAACGGTGTTGACTTAATTGTCACTAAAGGTCACACTTAGAAGTGTAACTGGATTGCTCTGTCAGGTGCCACCAGACAGCGACAACATCTACCAACACGGTTTATCTGAGGGGACACGGCGAGTTCACTTCACTTTATTCTTGGGAGCAAGCACGGAGGGAAGATAGTATGGAAACAGGTTGAATGTGAGAAAAATGGAAAGAGGAAAAACAGAGTAGTGGAGTGATAAAGCTTCAAAACACATAGGTACACTTAGTCATGATTTCACAAGATGTAGCATTGAGCAATTGATTCTTGTCATTCCTTGTTCTAAACTTGAACCTAAAAGAATTATGTCTTTATGCTAAAAATGGGGTAACTTTAGGCTAAGTAGACATAATTATTTCTGCCAGTAAAAATATGCATGATGTGACTGTGTATAAATATATTTAGGGAAAAATAAAATGAGTAATACCTGGATGTGGCTCAGACTCCAGCACACGAACATAAGCACACACAAACTAAGATGCATCCACACACATAAATGAAGGGGAATAACGATGACTGCTCGGTAAATACCTTCCAGGCATTGAACTGCATGGTTCAACATAAAATAATTCCATATGACTTCATTAAGAAGCAAGAGACACACTGGCCAAGTAGAGAGGCGTAGCTAGCTAATCTTTAAAGGATGGAGATCAGAAAGTAGGGCAGCGTTAAGGTCCTGTGAATCACACTCACCTAAAAACAGATGTTAAAAATGGCAAAAGCAAAAAAAAAAAAGGGGCAACAAGAATAAGGTGAAAGGACACAAAGTATAATAATGGGCAAGGAAGGACAAGAGGCAGAGCGAAAATGTTGACAATGACTGCCCCAGGACGGAGGACGAGAAGGGGGCTGAGGTCAGCATACACTGATCTCTTCCCTAATAGCCAAGGGGGAATGCCTGTGGATGCACATAAAGACAACCCACAATGAAACAGAACAAAGCAAAGATTTGAAGTACATGAAAAGACCAATGCATAAAACAGGAGAGAGAGAGAAAGAAGGAGAGAGAGGGGAATAGAAAAAGAAAAGGGTGAGGAGACTGAAAGACAGTTGCTCAGATTAAGGATTTCAGAACTGATAGGAGGAGGCTTTTGTGCAGTCACAGAGGAGTAAGAGAGAAAAAGGTTTTATGCTAAACTATGTAAATCACCCAGCTCTGTGACAAGAGCAACAGGAGTTAGGGAAACACAGACGAACATGCTGACTGAACTTGATTCAAAGAAATGTGCACGCTAACTAACACACAATCAGACCATGGAAGCCGGAATAACTCAGCTTTCAAACCCTTAAGTTAGTATGCAAAACGATAAAAATAAAATAAAAAAATCAGGAAGGTGCTCACAGAGATGTAATGTGGGGCCAAGTGTTGAATATGTTAATATTGGTAAATGTTAGTTTTACCTGTATGGAAACACTGCTATAGGATCCTCCAATGACTCCTGCGATGGCAAGAGGGTTGTCGTCCTGCAGCGCGTAAGACCCATCAGGACAGATGAACTCTGTGTCATCCACCTTGGTCAGGGAGGCTCTCACAAACTCCAGAGCCTGGAAATCATTCAAAAATGGGTTTCCATCTCTTTGAACAAACGATTATCAATATATGTTCAGGGCTTTCAATGTTTACCTCAGTGCAGAGGTCCGTGATTCAAATTAGATCCCTCTGGAATAACAGTAACATAACAAGTGCCTGGCAGAAGAACCCCTTGAACTTTTTCACATTTTATCATATTAGAACCACAGACTTCCATATGTTGTATTGGGGTTTTGTGGTCCAGCACAATGTAATGTATATTGTGAAATATAGTGACAGCAACAATGTGCTTTTGGGATGCTTCTCTGCAGTAGGAACAGGGAGGCCGATGAGTTGAAAAGTAGATGGACTGAGCTAAACATATAAACTCTGGAAGAAATCTGTTAGAGACTGTAAAATACTTGAGATTACAGCCTTCGCTACAAGGGAATAGCTTACGATCAAAGCATACATTTGTTAGAATGTCATGACTGTAAAAAAATCTGAATATAGATTCTACTTAAAATCTCCTTGTGGTTTTAACATAACACGCTTTGAAAACGTTCAAGGGGTGTGAAAATTTTAGCAAAGCCATTGTGGTGAAATATATTTTTGAGCTATGAATGTGCCACCAAATCCAAGCAACTAAATGTCAAGAATCCACGTTTTTCATGAATGAGTCTGAAACTTTGTCTAATACATGCATGAGGATGTGCTGAGATAATATACGGTCTTTTTATTAAAAGATAACAGTTCCTGGAGGCAAAGTGCAGTAATCTTTCTTGTAATTTGGTTCATTTTCCTAACGGAAAATATCTTCAGTCTGCCTCTTTCAAGCATTAACGTTTATCTTCAGAGACAAGATCTTTGGCCCATTTCTGATGAAATTTCAAATAAGCGAGTCATAAAACACTTGGATATGTAGTTCTAATTATCCCTGTTTTTCTCAGTTCAAATTTGATTTGTTGCAGTGTTTTGCAGCTCTCTCTCTTTTTTGTTGTTTATTTTCAGCTGTAGATGTCAACTGATGCAACTGAAAACTCCACAGGATGTGTGCTGACTATTTATCAGCACAGAGGCAGAACCTGTGTTTAAACCATGCACAGAAACATCCAAAATTTACACATATGCTTATTTTTTCTTTTTTCTTTGAAAAGCAATTGAGCTCACCCACCTGCTCTAACGCATACGTATCTCTTGAGCAAGTGTCAAGAATGTGCACCCCGAGGGAGACGCCCGGCAGCACGGTGCTGTCCATGTTGATTCTGTCTATGGCGAACAGCATGGCCTCCAGCCTCTGGATCCCTCTGTCTTCATTCACACGCCCACACTCTTCCATCCCAGCCCCTTTCTCGTGCACAGGAAACAAGCCGCCGAGCACCAGGTCGCCCTCGATGCGGATCTCGCGGCGGGACTGAGGTGGGTCTGCCAGCAGGGCGCCTTGACACATCATGACAAAAACTAAAGAGGGAAGGTGGGACACCATGTTGGGCTCAGGGAGGACTTGGATTGTCAAAGTGTGAGGTGAGAGCAGAAGCAGAGGTCGAAGCGGAGGGAGAGCAAGAGGGAAGAGACTGATGTTGGGGGTGAGGGGCAAAAAAGGAGGAGCAGAAAACGCAGAGGGCTTGAGTCAAGCTGCGGCCGTGGATGCTGGCGTCGTCTTGTGGCCCATGGAATGGTCAGGGAGTGTTGAACTGGACCACACATGAAGGGGCAAACCATCTGGCCATCAAGTCTCCTTGACGGTAAACGGGGGAGCAGGGGAAGGAGGTATAAAAAAAATCCCATTTAATACACAGACTTCACAGTAAATTGCTATTATTGTGGTGGGGTTTGAGGACATTGTTAATAACGGCTCAAAGACATTCGTGCCTCACAGCAAAAACTCAGTCGTGTAGGGATATCAAATTGCTTAGAGGTTCTCCCTAGCTTCTGCCCCATTGCATCACTCACAAAAACTTTTTGCATGGTGTGTGTATGTGATTGCATATTTTAGTTGTGTGAGTGTGCGCCTCTGGTTGTGACAGGATACGGCAGCTTAGATGGCTGGTTGATACATGAGCCCAGTATTCTCATGCCACAGATCAGAGAAGCTCCGCTAATCTGATCTCCCTTTGAAAATTTCTCTCCTTGCCCATGAAGTTTTATGTTTTACAGTTCATGCATGCATGAATCTCTGTGTGTGTGCGCGTGTGTGTAATATTTATTACTCCCACTCTCCCCCGCATAATTAGAGTGTGAGGACTGAATGGATTTTACCATGAAAGATGCTATCTGACAACAATACGGCCAACAAAATCTGATGCTGCTGAGCACAGCTTATGACTCAATTAAGGTTGAGTTTCAACAGCTTTGCTGCTCATCATTTTCCACCTGTTGTTTAATCCGTTAATCTAATATATATATATATATATATATATATATATATAAAATTTGATATATGTAAGCCCCGCTATAAAGATCCAATTACACAAAAGTATTTTAACTTTACCATGCCATTGACAGTATTTGTCAAATATTTATTTTCATGCTTTTGAATCTGAGGTGTGAGCTTTATTTATTTATAAAACACAAATTTCCCAATACTAAAAAAAAAAAATCAATGCAAGGCATTCTACAAGCCACATTCATGATATGACTAGGAGATATTTCCCCTGTAAATGGTTCACTGTTTCTTTTTACATAGTCATGTAAATCCTTGATTCAAAGTGAGGAACAGGAATCTGCACACGGTGCCACAAATGGGAACAGAGGATCACTACAATTCAAACACAGGGTGAGTTTCTGCTTCTAATCAACCCCCTTGTAGCCAGTTGTAATTATTCCCCTGAGTCCCTGAATACTTTAGATGTTTTCCTGTAAAATTCAGTTCAAGGGATGATGTACCTGACTTCCTACAGTCCTGCATTTAGGTCACTAAAGATTTTGACAAAATCCATCACTATGAAGAAGTCTATAGTACAATTTAGTGCAGCAGACTGATGCAGAGACTTTTTGTCAGTACATAGCAAAGTTAACCTGAAAGATAAAAAGGATAAAGAAACTTCTAAAAGAAATGCTGGAATGACCAAATTTTGGATACGAGGCAGATCTTGGGGCTTCCACTATTACATTTCAGTATGAGGAAGAAATGTCAGACTTAAATACCAGCAAAACAAAAGAAAATAAAAATAAAAAATAAGATGCATCACAGTGACTGAAGATGGCAGCTTTTACAGTTTTGACGTGACCTTCAGAGTTGTTTTTTATATTATCTAAATATGAGAGATCTGTCTACATTAAGATACAGAACAGGAAGCGTTTTACAGGATGATTACTGGGATTTTATTAAACAAGAACACAGATGCTCTCACCTTCTTTTGAGAAAAGTATAATGTTTTTAACAATTTGGGGTCATTTTGGGATCATTTTGAAAGTGATAATTATTTTAATAATTATATTGATTTGATGACTTTCAAACCTCAAACAACCATTATTCTGTTAATTAATTAACATTAGCTAACTTTGCTAACACACGCAAGAGTACCAGTCATGCTTTCTCTTGGGAAAAAAAAAACTAATAAGAAATGGCTTTTGGTTGTAATGGCTTTTTTAAAAAAAATTCACAATAGGTACAATTAAACATGGGAGGCCAAAAGTATTATGAGAGAAGAACAAGTCAAAACGAGCAGTCAAGGGATTGAGAAAAATATTTACTTATAAAAAATGATGTTCTCCATGGAAGGTGGATCTGTATTAACTGTTTCCTCTAATGTCTTATTATTCCAAATCGAATCTTCTACAAGTAATGTCCTAAAACAATATGTAACATTATTTTTATCATTGTCCCTAAGGTTTTCAAGGAAATTGAATGTTTGCTTCATTATTACCTTATTGAAGGTGCAAAAGCAAGTGGATTGAGAGAAACAACATTGTATGAAATCAAATCAACAGAAATGCATTTCAGAGACCAAAACAATGTTTCACTGCTCTCTACAGTACTGCTGAATATAAATCACAGCAGCTTTGGTGTGCATGAGCCTCTTTATTCAATTGCAAATAATTCTTTGTCTTTATTAAGCCAGTAAATCTATAAAAATGACTGATCTGTTACTTTTACATTTGATTGATCAGGCACCAGGATAATTTTTCAATTAGACTTTCTCCTTCCTAAGCTACTCTGAATGGAGCACCATTTATTTCTAAATCATTTTTTGGTTCATAAGTAATTTTGTTTTATGGTTGCAGTGTAGAATTAAGTTCATGCATCAGACTATCGGAAACTATCGTAATGTTTAAATATAATTTGTAGCCTTCTCTCCTGGTTTTTGAAAACATTTCTGAATTACTAAAATATATTATCAAATATATTAAAAATCATGAAACTATGAACTCTTTACATTCCATTCACTGTACAAAAAGTCAATTCAATTCAACAAAAATTCCAGTTAATTCTTTATATCAATCAGTTCAGTGAAGTTCAGTTAATTATTTTAAAACGTTTTCCCAGTGGATTGCAACGAGTCATTACCTTGCAGCCATCTCTCCTCCTGTACAAGAAAGTAGCAACAGTGGACAATCGCTTTCATTTTGTTGTTGCCTTTTCAGCAGTCCCTCATAGCGAGTGTGCAAATACTGCGATATTATGAATATTTCCCAAATTTTTCTACATTGGATATCAGCACATGCCTCGTTGTCTTGGTACCATGGTAGTTTATATAAATTACAAATCACAGGGAATAAAATGTATAGTAAATTTTAAACATCTTATACTGTTTTTCCTTTCCTACAAGTTTTAATTAGGGATACAAAGATCACTCCACCAGAGTTTAGAATAGGACAGTTTTTCCATAAACAGCTCTGACTGGTGAGAGGCAGGTCAAATAGGAAAAAATCTCTTTTTTTCCCTATTCATTATGCATTAAAACTGAGGACACCCATCATTCTAGTTCAACAGCCACATCAATAAACAAAATGTACTTTGATACACTCCTCGAGTTCAATTAAAGATAATCTAAAAGTTTAGGACATGCTCTGATGCATAAACTGGGAAAGTTCCTTAATTGATTAGTCGGAAGCAAGCTTGTTTCTTTTTTATGAGTTACAGTCTTGCTAGAAAAAAAACAAGATCAAATGTCAATGTAAGCTGGAAATTGGTATCGATTGGTAAATGCCTCAGCTAGTTTTTTTAATCAAGCTTTTTTTGCATTTTACACGAAGGCTGTTTTGGAACAATGTGTATAGACCTCTGCTTCTAGTGAGTGATTTGTTGCCTTACCAGATTTGAGAAGATTAGAAGAAGATTGCAGCTGGCACATGGCATCACCTCAGACCCCTTAAAGAGATGTGTGGGACACACATGGTGGGTTAGCAACAGATCTGCAAGGATGACTGAAAATAAAATAAAAAAAACAAGGAAAGAGCAGGATGTACTACTGACCCTTCTGCCAGGGAGTTATTATGCAGAGTAACGTCTGACAGAAAACCCCGTTTCCCTTCTGACCTCCCTAAGTCAGTGAGTCAGCTTCATACAGGGCACGGCACTCATCTTCAGGTTCTCACATTTGTTTCCTCCCTGAATCCCCTTTTTGCTTTTTCTTGTCCTCTTTTTTTTACTCATTCTATTTATTTCCACCTCCCTTGCAGCCTCCACAGCTCTCAGTCTCCCCTAACAGGCACGGCTGCTGTGGATGACATGTATCCAGCTGAGAGCAGCTATACAGGGTCGATGGACCGCAGTACTGAGAGGAGAGATAGTCCCGCAACTCATGTGTGTTTGTGTATTTGGTCTGTTTCCACCGTGTATGCGCGCGTGTGTATGCTTGTTTATTGGCCTACTGTGAATCCAACAGAACTCACAGATGCAACAGCAACGTAAACCTGACAGGAAGGGAAGATACTGTATGTGCAACTGTGCGTTAAAGGACTGAATATAAAAGGAAATGTTTTCGTAAAGTGAAACACTTACATTTTAGATCTTTACATATTTATTTCTGTCATTTTGTATGTGGTTAAATATAAGGAAAGGACAATGAGCACATTATTACCTCTTGATAAATGTCTGAAAAGAGGACTACCTTTACTTAGCCCTCGCTAAACAATTACATGGTGTCCTAGACTTCACTCAGTCTAAAGGGTGCAATGGGCTGTGATCATTAATTATTCACAAAGTACACTTTAAGGGGGAAAAGCCTGATGATCCATAAATAGGACAGAAGGATACAACAAACTACAAAAAAACAAGTGGGCAGCAAGACACAATGCACACCCTTTTATCCCTTTTTGTAACAGCACACACCAGTAAGAAAAAAAGAGCAACTTGCTTTGGCAAGTAGCTTTGTGTGTGTGTATCAGGAATTTGAAAGGCCCATTTTGCAAATAAATGCTACGTTGTGAGGAGTCACCGCTCCTGATGAGGCCCAAAACTCGGCCCCCATTCAAAGAAGAAAGGCTGTTAGGATATTGAAATGAACGGAAGTCAATGCAAAATCCTAGTGAAGATATGAAGATGTATTATGTGTATGTGTGTGTGTGTGTGTGTCCTGGATGTTTTAGTACTTGGCTTACTTGGGTTAGAACCCTTTTCATTTACCAATCAAAGTCAATAATCAGGTTCTCTGAGCTCAGCCTTTCCTCTATTGATTAATCAGTCTACTCCGTGAGCAGAATTACGTCCAAAGGTTAAAAGCCATGCCATGTTAGAAACATAAAAATCGACTTTCTTTGGTTTCGCACACCACTGAAAATCATAATATTAAATTGCATTCATTTTTGCTTTGCATGGTCATAATTTCGCACCGCAGAGTGTGCAATCCACATGCTGGGACAGATAAAGAAGGGCTTTTAAAATGGAATTATAATCAACCCCCGCAAGAAGTGTTGTGCTTCAGGGACACGGAGGCTAAACTGTGCTCTCATGTGCATTTTGTGCTCCAGAAGTGTTCTCCACTAAAGGATTTTAGAGCACTACACAAAATTTAGACTGCACGGGAGCATCCAGAGTGAATTATTTGCTTCACTTTTGACCCCAAAAAACTCATTCAAAATGAACACAAGAAATGATTAATTAATTTTACAACTCCAAAATCAGCATATGACACGGAGAAGCATGAGGTAGCATTTGGGTTAAGCCTTTTCTCCTCACTAAAGGTGAGAAGAAGAGCTGACATGTCCAGACGTGCATTGATAAACAGATATGGGCTTATGTCATGTAGAAGTACATGCTCTGCACAAGTTTGAATTCCATTTGAGATGGGATTTATGTCTCTTTGAAGGAGTCAGATTTGGTGCATCTACTTCTTTCTAAGACCTTATTTCTATATCTTAATTATTACTTTTAAGAAGCAAGTGAGGAGTAACTCATTTTATGTTGCATTCATGGCCTTGTGGAAAAAAAATCGACTTTTTGATGAGCTAATATGTCTGCAGTATTTGGGGGGGGGGTAAAATCTGTCTTTATTAGTGATTCTCCTATTCACTGTTGTAATATACACTCAAAAGTAGAAATGAACAAATCAAATGGGTAATTTTCTGATCATGATTAAAAAAACAGCTTCTCAGCTAATGACCCAGCTGCAGTTTGGAGAAGCTTGAATGACATCGCTGGCTACACATGCCCATAAACCCACACAGTGATGTATGGTTTGAAAAACCCCCCAGCAATTCACACCTCCAACCAATTATCCTACAGCCCATTCCCACACAGTCCACATGTCTATCTTAAACATTTTTGTCCTGCGTTGCTATGGAAATGGCCTTTAAACAGGTACAGAAAAAAACAGAGTGAATATTTTGCCCTCACGTTTGTGACATTTTGACATCGAACCTGACCTCTTACCCCAAATGTGGCCTACGTGTAAAACACAACAACAATGATGGATTACATATTTGTGGTTGTGCTGCAACTGCTGCAAAACTACTGCAAAATTCTTCAATACCCCACTTTGTTATTTCCCAGTCTTGTTTTCTTGTCATGCTTATCGTGTACCTTGTGTGAATGCTTTATGCGCATTTCCCATTTTCTGTCTTTGGTGGCACTTGTTTGTCTTGGGAAGTAAAAACAGTGTTGTGGGCCGTTCTCTGTGTTTCTGTGTGAATGAAAAAAACATTCTGAAAATGGTCCCCTGTGCATACGCAGGTGTTTTTGAAACCAATAACACAATTTTAGAAAGAAACGTTATCTGCAACCCTTAACACCCTTAACTCCAACACCCTCCACTCTGACGCCCTGCCTACACTAAAAATCATTGAGGAAGATATAAATAGGCTCTTTCAGCGACAGCGCACCAAGCAAGCTCCAGGACCTGATAGTATGTCCCTCTTCTGCTTGACAGCCTCATCTTCACTCAGATCTTCTAGTCTCTGGAGCTGTGTGAGGCTCCCTCCTGCTTCAAGCATGCCACCATTTTCCCAGTCCCCAAAAATCTCATCGTCACAGGATTAAATGATTACCGGAGTATTGCTCAGACTTCTGTGGTCATGAAATCCAACTGGTGTTGAAATGTGTGAAGGCAGGCCCCCTGGTGGACCCACAGCAATTTGACTAGTGGGCAAACAGGTCAGCAAATGATGCAGTCAACTTGGGACAACACTGCATTCTCTGCCGCCTCGACGATTCAGTGATGTAGATGGAGACTCATTTTATTTTTATTTTTTCCCAAAACTGTCATATTTGTTTGAGCTGTTCAGCGGTGAACCTATGGCTCTGAATCAAAAGTGTGTCTGAGCTTAAGGTCATGAAATGATGGCTGGACATTCTTTTTCATGATTTTCTGAATACAATTGTAGAAAGTGGTTCAAGTTCAGAAGCAGCAATGCAGCACCAGACCATAACACTACCACAACCATGTTTCACACTCTTTATGATGCTCTTTTCTCAAATTTGTTTTAAGCCAGGTTTAAAAGGAGGCATATTCATCTTTTTTATTTTCTTGTGAGTCAACAGAATGTTTTCTAAAAATTGTTGTTTCTTTTACAAGCTTCCGCAAGAGTTGCAATTTTGGTAAGATCGGAATTTTCAGGTAAGGGTATATTTTCAAATAAAAATAGGAGTTCTCTTCTGTTTCTCTGCAATAGGTCATCTCTGTTATTTGCTCCAAATAAAGAATACCCTCAACCAATCAGGGCATTCTGTACATTCTTGAATAATTTGATAGCTATATACTTAGCAGAGTTGGTTTGAAATGCAGTGCATCACAGCAAAGCCACAAAATGTGATCCGAACAACAAGTACTGTGACAAATACTGTGGAAAATAGGAGAAGAAAAGCTTAGGAATAAACAGCATGGCCTGTAATTATTATACAGGTATTTTTTATATATATTGTATACGACTTTGAACTCTGCATTAATTTTCTTGCTATTTCCATATTTCATTTAAAGGGCGTAACATTTCTGCACCACAAATTTCTGATCTGAGAGCCTGCCTGTTCGCTACGGCAGGAATAACCACAGTACAGCCACAGTGGCATAACGAGGCATTGTCTTGACGATTTCCTAAGTGAGAACAGTTTCTGTCTTCATTTTCCTCACACTGTGTATTCCCTAAGTTTTGATGATCCACAACTCATTTGACATGACTTGGATAGAAATGTCTGTTCAGCCTAAAAACAGACCAGTGATGGTGAAATGTGTGGAAGCATTCATCAGGACCACATTTCATCATCGTAAAAGACGGCAAGCCTGTCGGATGGAGAATTACCCCTCTGTGGGTGGAATCTATCAACTTAACTGTCATGTAATGACCCTGGGAGTTATCGCGACACATCAGTCAACCTTGCCATGCTACAGGTCTCACCGCATACTACTTAAATTATGTTCACACACACGCTGGTCTGTCATCTCTCAAGTTGGTATACGGGGGTGAGCACTTACAAAGGAGGGGAAATGGAGAACGGTGACCATAGTCATCTGAGGAAGTTTCACAAAAGCATATAATCGGCTTGTGTGGACACAAAAGCCTCTTAGACAGAAATAATGTTGGTTGTTTTGGGTTGATTCAGGTTAGGTAGTGATGTGTAAAAACCAATTACTGCAGTCATTGCTCTGTAATTATTAGAATTTAAATAATGTATTTTCCACTTTGCACTCCGCATTATTCCTGGATTTCACTTTTTCATATTCTTATTTAGTTGTAACACTCATATTTAAGCCACAACACAATGGCTTGTAGTTTTAATTTGAACCTAAGCCTTTTCATTTGTCAGGGAATGTAATTAATAGTTCTTCATTTATATAAACATTTCTTAGTTGTGATGAAAAGAGCTCATTTAGATTTTGTAATATGTGTTACAGCATTTATTCATTTTATAGAATCTATTCGTTTTACTTATTTGGTCATTTTTGTATTTATGCAAGTCGCTTTACATAATAATGAAGACAAAACTGTACATTATTGACTGCTAACTCTTAATATTGAAGCATAAGTCATTTTTAATACCTTTCTCTAGATAACTGATATTTGTTTGATCAATACGTCTGCCAATTTAGCTGAACAAATATTTGTGAACAAAATACATTTTCTCTGTTTTGGGACATCATATTTTTTCATAATTTTCATAAAAGTTAAATTCAGTCAAGGGAAAACTGACTTTCCTTAATTACAGAGTAAGCTACTATGCAAACACCAGATCTACAACTTAATATTCATATGAGAGCAGCTTTAAAGGAGAAATGAAAGCGAGCCATTTCTCTCCAAATGTTTTGTGTTTTACAAGCAAATTTTTTGAATGATTTTAGCAATCTTTTTTCATTAGGGTTGTAATTGAATGGAAAATGTGCTGTTGGGAGAACATGGCGATTCGAGACAGAATAAAGTGAAGAGCCGGGAATTATTCTCGAAGAAACAAGAAGCCAACACAGCCTCATTTTCAGTCCCGACAGTAAGGTCGTGACCAACAGCCTTCAACCTGACAAAGTGCAACTGCTAGTACCAGCTCTTACTGGGAAACCTTGTTAATGTACTTTTACTTCTAGGTAAATCCTGAGAAACAACCAGCTGCAAGTCTTCTTTTGCAACAGATCTTGGATGGTTATAACTTAAGAAGAAAGCGTTTTGTCTGGCTTTTATTCAGCCAGACAAGAGAACAGGTTTTAAAAGTGTCATCCCACAGTCAAGACTACTTATTTTATTCCTTCTAACAAAAATATTTTTCTGGTGAAGATGTCAGAGGTTGTATGCTGATAATTCAATGCAGGGATCCCAAAAAGTAATCAAGTAGCAAAGAAATAAAGAAATAATTTTGTAAAAAAAAAAAAAAAAATGCTTTTACATAGATTTTTTTAGCCACATTTACATTTGAAAACCTTTCTGACATTTTAAAATCGTTTGAATTATGTTCTAAATATCCAATAACAAAAAGGAAAGGAGAGTCTGTACAAAACTTTTTTAAAATGCCTTTGAAATGTAGGATACAACAGTTAAATGATTGCTTAATTCCTTAAGAGAAGTAAGCTATCTAAAGTAATCATGCAACAGTGTTTCAACTGGAAACAAAAGTCCAGACTTTCACTAGGCTGCTCCTTTAATAAGGCATTCAGATTGAAAATGCTGGTCTGTTTTTATTAATTATGCTGCTGCACAATCTATGTGCACTTAAGATTAGTTGACAGCTGCATGTGTCAGGATTTTCTGGTGGAGAGTAGATCTTTTTTGTTAAAATCAGGCCTGGAGTACTTTAGATTTTGTTGTTTGTTTATGGCCTGGATGAGTCATTGTTGCACTTTTGCAGTTATTTTTGGTAGGCCTGCTAGTCCTGGTAAGCTTTTCCATTGTTCCATGTTTTCTGCATGTGTTCACGGATCTTCCAGAAAGTTAGAAATTGATTGTTTACCTGAGAGATGTCAGTAACTTTCTATCTGTGGTTACTGTTCGGGGGACGATGTCTCATTTTTTGAGATCTTAGTCTACTTCACATTGTACATTGGTTCTGTTGAAGTGATTGCCTGACTGTAAAGGCCAGACAGTATTTTAATCTGAGTGAGGTTACTGAAACTCACCCCAAATTTTAAAGAAGTGTGATTATTCACAGCTCCTTTATGACTTAACAAGAGTGGGAAGCAGTATATTAGGAAATCGTTCGACGGTGATAATATTGGTAAACATTTTGATTATGATTTTGATTATGTGATGTGATGTGCCTATTTCTTATTTCAACCAATATAACAGTGTCTTATAGCATATTAGAAACACAACTTCATATTGAAAATAAAACTGTATAAACTGTCCAGCCCCAATAAAAAGTTCTAATTACAATTTAAGCATTTTTCTAAATACTATAAACTACATTGATTACGTCCCAGTGACATTCACAGCTCACATGCAGTTCCTGAGTGTGCAGCAGATGCCCACACAGCAGTGAGCAAGGAAAAGCTGAGCGGTCTGATGGAGAGGGTTCGACCTGTTCATTAGCAGCGAATTTCCAGGGTACTTACTGTACCAGATGCAACAGGGAAGGAGGACTAAAAGGGCAATTGTTGCTTTCAATCTATCAGTCACATGGGAAAAAAAGGTGTTTGTGTTTGGAGGAAAAAACTGTTAGAAAATTTTAATGGACAGAAAAGGTCTTAGAACTTCAGTGGAAAATTCTGTTTATTTATGTGCAGCCATTATTTTCTACTTGTTGATCAGGAACATACTTTGTGTGCTGCAGCGGTTTGAATTTCTGTCAAATCTAAAGTGGGGAGAGAGTTGGAGCTGATGGAGTGTAATGTAATGAATTTTTTTTTTTCTGCGTGACAGCAATGCGCTTCCGTACAAACTGTCACACTATGACGGAAAGAAAAAAATACAAAAAAATTCCACAAAGTGAAATTTTAGGTGCCAGTTGTATTTCAAATTTCCAAATATTAGACAACTGTGTGATCTTTGTCTCATCGGTGTCCCGCTAGACATTATTAAGAACTGGGATTGAAATTGCTTAAAGATGCACTCGTTGACTTTTAGTGGTAGCTTTTGTCTTGATAATATTCAAATCATGACCACAAAAGCACTTTTCACTATCCATTCTCACCATCGCACACACTCTTACACACACTCACACATTTTTCCCTCCTCCAGATCATCATTTATTAAAGAGTCTGATCTGTCGTAGATACACACCATCACAGCTGTACATCCCACTGCCCTTTCACTGCCTCATCCCCTGAGCGAACATATGAATGTGTGAGTGTCTGTACTTGAGGGAAACAGGAGTGTGTCACTGAACAGACATTGGGATGCTGTGCGTGTGTGTGTGTGTGCACGCAAACCAGGATGTGTGAATGTTTTGTGTGGGTTTGCGTGAGCAGCTCAGTGTATGTTGTGACTGTAGTGGATGATGAGAGGCGAGCTGTGGGAAACAGCAGTCATTTCCAGACACCTCCTTGTTTCCTCACTGGAGCAGAACAGTGTAAGGAACATGTAGAGCGCAGCAACAGTGTTTTAATAAAAACTTGGCAAACCAAGAACTTCAACTTGGCCTTCAAAGGAAAAGCCTTCAAAGACACTTTTTTTTCAGAATAAAATATCCTTTCCCTTCAACTAAAGAATAAGTATTCATCTCTATCTTATCATGCTTTGCAAAGGTATTCATACTTTCTCAATCTTACTATTACAACAGCAATGTATTTATTGGGGTTTTATGTGTAGTCCTTTACAAAGTATGTTATTAAGGTTAAGTAGATGGAAAAGTTCAAATGTTTTTCAAATATTTTAAAATATAATGTGAAAATGTATGGCGTGTGTTTTGCCTCTTTGAGGTCAATACCTTTACTGCAGATGGAAAAATGTTGGAAAAAAATTAAACAAAAAGAAAATCTTCCGTTGAGTGTTTTTAAAATATATACAAATAGAAATGTGATTTTTTTTACTTCAGTCAACAGTGTCTTGTTTTTATTTATTTATTTTTTAAGTTTCTGGAATGAGTAAAAAGAAGTTACAAGCATTTTTTAGAGCCAGCGTTCATTGATGTTGAACTTCTAATTGTCTGAAATATGTCCACCTCAAGACTGAAATTTTGTCCCTTTCCAATTCATAAAATATCACATCATATCACATTCTTCAAGTCCTGACACAGTTTTAAAGTTTGAACCTTAGCCCAATCCCCCTAACAAACAGACATGCTTTGATTAAACCATCACATCTATAATCTATCATATTATAGACGTGGCTGTGTTTTTAGGGTAATATTGTCCTATTGAAAGATTAACCTGTGGCAGCACAGTCTCCAGACTTTTGCAGCCTTTACCAGGTTTTCATTTAGGGTTTCCATGTAGCTTCCTCTGTTCATCTTTTCACCAGCACTGACCAGGTTCCCTGTTTCAGTCCAACAACAGCGTCCCCACAGGATGATGCTGACACCCCTGTGTTTCAAGGAGGGACTAGTGTGTTTAAGGTCATCTGCACATTTTAAGTTTTGCACACACTGCATTTTGAGCATTTTGGCCAATAAGGTCAATTTAATGTCTGATCTGGTCAGAGCACATTTTTTCTTTCACTATATTTTCACATGTATGTCCAATGAAACTACAATCACAATTTATGTATTTTAAGAAAATAAATTATTTTTCTTTTCTTTTATTTTTGCTGCTTTCAAAAACAAATCAGATTTGTGGCATCACAACTAAAGTACAATTGGGTCTTTGACTAAAACATAAATGTCTCAACAAATTTGTCACTCAACTGTGCATTTTATAGCTCCTCCAGAGTCACCAGGGGCGTCTTAGCTTCTTCTCTGACTAATGTCTGCATAAAGCATTCTCCGAGGCCTCCTACGGCACAGGCCTCCACAATCTCATGATAATGAGCTGATATCTATCATTATGAGATAGCTATCTCGTAATTATGATATAGCTTGAATTTGCTCCCTGGCGATACAAGGGTATGGATGAGTCAAAATTGGCTTGATTAAAAAAAAATGTTGCAAATATCATTGAGCAATAATTCAGAAGTAGCTTTGCAAATCTCGTAATCTTGCAAGTTTTGGAAGAATCCCATAATGTGAAAAAAAATGCAAAAAGCGCTTTGGCAAGGAAGAAAATAAGACATGCAATGAGACCTGGAGTACAACTGCCCTCGAACTTAAATTAAGGCTACAGAACAATTAACATTAAATTTTAAATGCTAATGTTTCTCTCTGGTAAGTAAACATGAAGATTTCACTTTTACTGCTTAGGATTCTCAAAAGTAAGTGTAGCTATATCTATTCTAAGGAGTCAGTCAATATCAGAACTACAATCAAAGCAGAAATCCTTTTTTAAACATCCACTTAAGTTGGTTCCCCTAAAAGTGTTAAAGAAGTTTCTTTTGAATGATAAAGGAACAGGAAATCCTTCCAGAATTGGTTCAGTTCATGTTTTTAAAAAATGTGAAACATAGTCACCTACCTGTTTTCTTAGTGTGTTTGAGTCCTTTTGGCTAAGCTGTTGTGTGACCCCATGTTTTCATCTTTGGAAAAAAAAGAACAAGAAATAAAAAAGACATATGTTTCCATAAACATTTCTAGACAATTCAGGTCTTTATGTATGCTTAAAAAAATCTGCTTTTATAAAGCTAATAAAATGGACAGTGGCATAAAATGCTTCTAAATCAGTCCTTTGATACACCTGTAGAGCTTCAGCTGTTCTCAGTGGCACTTAACCTTTAGATTAGATTGTTACTGAATGATACATACAATGGCACAGCTGCTGATGGATTGTATATGTGCTTTCGGATTTGTTGTCCTTTCTCTGTCACAGTTGTCATGGCAGGTTTAACAAAAGGCTTTAGAAATCACACAGAATCAATTATCCTCTGCTGAAATAATTAAAATCTCCCTTTTCATCACATATGTTATTAAATAAAATGTGCAAAAAATGTGGTCTGATTTTCAACTATATATAGCCTAATATAAAGAAACGGATGACAGTTTGTGACTTTTGAGTCTGCAGTGGACGACACAAGTCTGGTGACAAATACAAGGAAAACTACTTCCGTTTCTTATTTCAACTTTTTATTTGACCAAATAAAGAATGTGATTCACATATAATTTAAAAACAAGAATTGCTTTTTTTTTTCTTACATTAAAAACGCTTTAGTTTTTGGACCGAAGTATGATTTCAGACAGCTCAAATAAGTACATGACAAAAAATAATTCATGAAGTCATGCTCCTGCAAGACTTTAGTTTTTCCATACAATTTTATTAGGATTTAAGCCCACTTTAAGACATGTACAAGGTATAGTAAAAGGGATATCTTGACATTTTCCCAGCATATTTTAAACTTAAATGACACAATGAAATGTCAGAACACATATTTAATTATATTTAATAGAATAGAGACATTACTAATATGCTTCAATTCTGGCTGTAATGGAAGAAAGCCTTTCAGGTAAAGCTACCTCATTTATCCTGCATATCCTACAAAATAATGTCTAAACCCTCTTTATACAAAGTAGCTTATAAAATAAAAGTGACAGTGTTACAAAACGTGTACTACTCCATGCATGGTATTAATACTGTAAAATGCTGGGTACTGTGCTGTACGCAGTCCAGCAAAAGAAGCCGTATCAAACCCACAAGGCCGTTTCCGCTCATGTAATCACAGACATACACACACACATACACACTGTGATGAATAATCTCAAAAGCAAGTACGTATAGCTGCCAATAGAGAACAGATTTTTTTTTTCAGCTCACACACTGACATATATGTAAGCATGCGCACGCAAACACAAAAAACACATTCATCACTGAACATGCTAAGATGTCGAGTTTTGAGAAGGCCACCAGGTTTCTCTGGTGGCCTTGACATAAAGTCAACTCTGACTGCTACACCATGTTTGACCACACAGTGCAGATAAACACCCACCATAGCCCTCACAAAAACACACAAAAAACATTTTTTAAGCTCAGAAAAAAATAATGGATTATTCAACAAGTTACACAACCAGGTAAGGACATTCATTTAACATCTGCCTGCACACACCAAAATGTATTTCAGTGTGACTCAAAGCACAAAATCAGAGGTATGACAATAAACTAATATTTAAATGCATAAATGGAAACTAGGAATACACGTATTTTAAAATTGTTTTAAGGAAAGTTTATATTTAAATGTACCCAGAAAGGTGTACATTTATATGTAACACATGCATACTTTGCTCATTCTACCCCTAAAATGCAAACAGACAATATAAAGATTTCATTCATAATGCTACAAAACACACCAATACATGTTTTTCTTATTGAAATGAGCTTCAGAAATTAAGTTTAATTAAATGTCTTTATTTCACTCTTTGCTAAACAAACACAAACAAGAGCCAAAAAAATCTGTTCTGTTTTTACTAGAAACCTTTTTTGCTATTGTCAAAAAAGGTAAATCCCGACATTTTTCTCCAACATTTTGCACCACTCCCTTGATCAAGTCTTACTGCAAAACTGTTTAAGCAAAACAAAAATGGTGTGATTTCAGCTTAAGCGGGCAGCTTCACTCAGAAAAAGCTGAAGTTGATCAAAATATTACAATCTACATGGGTGGAACAAGGTGGAACATATCTAAAGACAATTGTGTAATGCAAACAAATAGGCTCACCCAGAACAGCTGCACACTTTCAGGTAAATTTGAGAATATAAAAGTGGATTACCCCCCACTCAAGGGCGTAGATATCATCTCATTATTGGGGGGACCATAAACAGGGACATTTTTTAAGAGCAATTTTGGGGGCTGGGGTCGGCAAAGTTACAGTAAAATGTGGTTTACATTTTTTTGTTCAAGCTGCACCATCAAAAATGACTAGTAAGTAGCAATGAATAACAAAAGCGTTTTTCTCAGTAAACAACCTGCTGAGACCCATAGAAGTCAAACTAAGATTCAAATGTTGCTTAGATACGAGTTTGGTTCAGAGTCACAGATCTAATCTCTGCTACACATTTACAAAAACTTAAGGCTCAAAATAAAAACAAGTTTTAATAAGTAACTCCACTAAATAAAATTCCTCATAAATACTGATTTATTGCAATGATTCTCAATACAAGTTATGTGTTATTTAAATTAGAACTTGAGTTGGTTTAAGGTTTTTTTTGGGGGGGAGGTGTCATGTTAAAACCTATAAGTATGTAGGAATTGAATATTTCGAAGTATCATAACTTAAACACCAGAGTTTTCTAGAAATATATTCAGATTTTGTTTTGTGGTTTTAAAGGCTCTACGTTGAAGATGTTAAGAAATAAAGGTATACTTTTTTTTTTTTTTACTGCCAGCTGCAGTAGCCCCTCTGCTCTCGGCTCCCATACAGAGCTGTGCTAACGCTCAGCCGCTCCCTCCAGTTACCAACTCTTCTTATTAAAGTAAAAGTTAGAGAGCTAAATATAATTTAAATATTGGCTACCTTATACAGCAAAAGGAGCTAGGTCTATGAAAGCAATGTAGCAGTTTAGCTAGCTTTGATTTCCAAGGTATAAGGTGCCAGTCTTTCATTATTCAGGTAAAGTAATGAAATAACAAACTGTTTATTGTCAGTGTGTTTCTTCATATTGAGCAGTGAAAGTAAATAAAACGTGTTACATGTCTTTTGCTTTAATTATTTACTTACTGGAGGGTTTTTTGTTAGTGCTGCACAGCAACACCAACAGCTAACTCCTCACTTCAGCGGCTCTAACGCAGCTGTTGCTCTTCCTTCACTTTGGACTGAACCATTGTTCTAACATTAGTGGGGGACCTACCCAATTAATTCTTTTGTTTTTCTTTAGATGAATGGCAGATTTACTTTGGTCTTTGTTTCTATTACCTTTTCTATATTTTTATTGTTTAAATGCAAGGGTTTCTTTCATGATTTCTTTTTTTTTTGGGGGGGGGGGGGGGGGGAAAAGGGGGGGGGGGGGGGGGCTTTTGGGAGGTTTCCAAGATTTGGGGGTCCTTCCCCGCCCCCCCCCCCCCCCCCCCCCCGCCCCCCCCCCCCCCGCCGCGCCCCCCCGCGCAAACCTAGACATCCCCATCGGGGGGGGGTCCTTCCCCCCCCCGACCCCCCCCCCCCCGGGATTTACGCCTATGCCCCCACTGCAGGTAAATTATAAGGTTTGTTTAGGAGGAATCTCTATGGACCACATGTGTTTTCAAGCCTTTAATACATTTGCATATGGAAGCCACGCATTTGCTCGTGCATTAAGGAGTCCTTGTCCAAAGTCAGCAAAATCACATCAGGACAGCTACATTGTGCAGCCCTGGTCCATGCGCCTGTCCTCTGGCGCAAGGTGCGGGGCGGTTGTTGGGAGAGTAATGCTGCTGATAAACAGTTTAGCTGATCCGCTTCTCCGATCCACCTGTACGCCTTTAGAAGCGCACCCCCCCCGCCCCCTCCCCTGTCTCCCTATGGGACGCCTAAAGCTGAGGGACATGCCTTAGAGCTGTTTCTCTGAACCCCCCCCAAAAAAACTTCAAGGTGCAACTAAAATACGCAACTGCAGATACTCTTTGTTCAAGCCCCCCTTTTATCTTTATCCTCCATCTCCTGCAGATATTAGCTCCGAGGTTGTTTCCCCCCCCCCCCCCCCCTACCTCTCTATCACAACCCCTAGATCGCTATCTGTATCTGATTAAATGAAAAGCATAAGAAGTACGTGCGTGCAGAGCAACTGGGTGTTCAAATCCTGCGCAAAGTTCAAAGCAATTGCTCCCCACCAAACGGATGGCTGACGCGCACTTGAACGCTCTCGGACTGTCAATTTTTCCTCTGCACTCCGTCGCCCCTAACCTGTAATCTTACGCTGCTTCACAAACAGCCCGCCAGTGAACAATGTGTAAAAAAAATTTGGACCTACCTTGAGGACTTCAATCCTTTTCGAGGGTTGCGCACAAATCTTAAGCCTCTGGAAGTTTGACTTAGTCTACTCCTGATCCCTCGGAGGAGTCGCACTGAGGGAGAGGATGGGCGCCACTGCTCAGCGCGCCAAGCTCCGTGGACGTGCGCGTGTATGTGCAAGCGCACGCGGAAGAGGACGCGCGTGCACGAGGCATATAGAGAAAGTGAGTGAGAGATAGAGAGAGAGAGAGAGAGAGAGGGAAAAAAATGAGAGAGAAAGAGAGACGGGAGGGAAACAACAGACGTGGAGAGATGTAGCCCCTTGCCAAAGGATGCTTCAGTCTCCTAGCAACAACAATCGATCCAGCGAGAAGACATTTTTATTGGATAAAAAGATAACTTAGCCATTCACGTCCCATAGCACATGTTTACTTCTCAGAACAACAACTCAAGCCTTAGTGAGTAACGTCCAAGACTGATGTAGTGCGAAAAGAGGGAAGGGGGAGCAAGTGGGGGGGCGCGGGGGGTGGGGGGGAGGGGGGGGGAGGTTGTCGGACAGATGCTCCCGCAGGTGAATATCTTACATGCGTGTGTGAGGTGCTGAATCCAACAGCATCTCTGCGTCCTTGCATCCTACTCAAAGCACATCTAGGAGACCAGAATTTCTCTTTTTTTTCCTTTTTTTTTTGTTTTTGCTTGAAGCAAAAGCTCCATTAATGTTTTAACACATTATTACACTCTTTGGGGTCAGAGGAAAAATAAGTGGGAAAACTGCACTAAGCATGCTGTCCATGATCCAACTAAGTCAAGCACATTTCAATACCACAGCTGTGTTCCTCAGATGAGAGGAATATCCAGCTTTAGAGCTGATCACATTCAGAGATCTCCAATACAAAGTAGAATAAATTTTAAAGCGGAAGGACATGCATGGCTTTTAAATTATTTTTGGCTTATCAAAGAAAGCAGTTGTGTGCTTTTGTAATCCATCCCCCATGAGTCAAGGATTTGTCAAACCACCTTTATAATAAATGGAAGCGTTTGCACTTTCAGAGGCCAAAATGTCTTCCCATCTTTCTTAGAAAAATAGCTGAAACTTGCTAACTAGCCTGATCATTCACAGCAAGCTCTGGTACTGGGTACTGGGGTAACCAGGCTACATCTGGTTACTGGGGTAACCAGATTCTCAACTGTGTTGAGAATCTCAACTGTGTTAAGGCCAAAGTAGTCAATCCATTCTGAGCCATTCTGAACATAAAATGTGACATGGTTTTTCATAAACTATTCTCTCAGCTATGACTCCATTATTATTGTGCATAAAGGGAAACCTCTTCTCTTTTCTCAAGTCCTTTTGTATCCTCTAAAAGGTTGTCTTATGGAGTTGGAATGTATTTTGTTCCATGTAGCTTTATGAACAACATGTTTTTTACATATTTGTTAAAACTGTTATGACAGAATAACATTTTGCCATCTGCAAAAATACAGGATGAGGGTCTTAGCACTGTCAATCAACCTTGTGCTGATCACAACGTCCCCCTCTTGCTCTCTGCTAGAACTAGCTCCCCATGCTGTGAATGATCAGGCTATTAGCAAGATCACCGATGAATAAACAGTTTTCTTGGAACAGGTCAGTTGTTTCTCTGCCATTACAGCAGAGGTTCCCAAACTGTGGGGTGCGCCTCCTAGGGGGGGCGCCGTGCCACTCCAGGGGGGGAGCGGGAAGCCGTATACAGCATTCACGTTTTGTGAATGCTGTATATGTTGGGTTTTTACCTTAGTTAAAACTGTTTCATCCATTGTTAACATGTTGTAACCTGTTTTTCCGGGCAACATGAGCGCTACGACGCTCGCGCCTTGTTTACACCTGTGTGGCAGTGAAGGAGACCTGCTGCTGCTGTGCAGAGCTACACAGGTGTGTTAGAATCCTGGCAGCAAACCAGCAAAACGCTAAAAACTTTTCACAGTTTTTACCCCAAACTAATAAACTGAATTGAGTAAAGCTGTTGGATTCAGGTAATGTTAGCTAAAAGATGACTAGCTAATATCAATACAGCACCTTAAGCTTGTTAACAAGTAGCTTAGGCTACTATTGTCTATGTTCAGCTGATTCCCCCCTTCTCCACCCCCTTGTTCGTCTGGAGCCGGAGGCTGAGTATAACAGGGGGTCTCTAAGAATCCACCTCCCAACCCCTTCGCTCACACACATCGTTCAACCAGACAGCTATTTGTAAGTCATGGGGACGGGGGGTGGCAAAATAGTTTGGAAACCACTGGGGGGGACCAGGAGAAAAAGTTTTGGAACCACCGCATTAGAGCATTGAGCAGCTTACACTACTGTGATTGACAGTGCTAAGATTTTCCTCTTGGCTGATTGGTTGTTTCTGACTGGAAGCGGTAAATTTCTTCAGATAGCAGTAGGATCACAGGGAGGACAGAGAGGAGCTTGTTTTTTTCCCCCACAGATCAACAGTTTCATGTTAAGCTGTCACTTTTCCCATTTGATCTCTTGATCTCTGCAGCACTTCCACAACTGTAGGCCCAGTCAAGTGACCTCTAAACACTATGTGGTATTTTAAGTGTATCAAAGTATGCCAAACTTTTTTAATGTTAAAAATTTTATAGCAGTTTCCCTCCACTCCACAGTTATGACACGATCAGAAGTGCAAAAAGAATAACATTTTATTAATATAAAGAGAAGTCTGTGTTTGTAACATATCAAAATGCGAAAAGGCTTAAGTGGTTTGACAAATTTTGCAAAGCAATGTTAAGGGCTCCCTTCTCTCCATCAAGATTTTGGTTAACATCTGAACCAAAACAAGAAGCTCAAGTGATCATTGTGGGTGTTATATGTAAAAGCACCTAAATGTGTGCGCAAACACACATCTGCACATCTATACTCAGTTTGAATGATTATGCTCAAAGATTCATTAGGATGCAAGTATGCAAGTTTGAAGCTGCTATCGAACAGAAAAATCATCTTCACACATGACTGAGTCAAAGAGCATCCTCTCTCTCTGCTCAACACAAATGCACATCACAATCTCAAACACACACTCACACACACACGCAGTCTCACGCTGCTATCTAAGTGGGGACTTTCCATTGACTTCCATTCATTTCTAAAGCCTAAACCTAACCTAAACCTTACCTTTAT
>CAEGAF010109185.1:0-19411 GCA_903067075.1 Micropoecilia bifurca | reverse complement strand
GTTCATTTTCTAGGCAAATATTGACTTTGCAATTAATTGCTGTTAAGCTGATCACTCTTTATAACATTCTGGAGTATATGAAAATTGCCATTATAAAAACTGAAGCTGTAGAATTTGTAAAACTTAACATTTGAATCATTCTCAAAACAGTTGGCCATGACTGTATGCCATACAAACAGGACAGATGTGTTTTGATCTTTATGAGTCAGGGAATCAATATAGAAAAATAACATTTTGGCTAAACCTACCATAGTGCTGAACTTGGTAAGGTATGATGACAATGTATTTCTCATTTGATGAAGGTACAGGCCTAAATCCAAAAGCCTCTGAAAATTTATGAACCAGATAAGTCTTAATGGTATACTACATTTAATGTTTTATAACTTCAATGGTTTCATTGTTAACACTACAAGGTGTCTGGTTGACCTTGAACCAACTTGAAAGAAATAATATTGATTTTAATGACTGTTGATGAGTACTGTTGATGAATAAGTGCTTTTCTCTTTCATTCCATCCATGTTTATTTGGGCCAACTCACAACTTTACAGAAAAAACTAAACCAAGTCATATTCCATCATATAGGAATATATCAATCAGTGCAATAAAACAATATTATATAAACAGATTCAAGTCTAATTACAATGAGAACCCTTTAATTCTGTATGCTAGTGCATCAAAGTTAGTGTAGTCTTTCACAACATACTCAAGTGGCAAAACAAAATTACAGTTTTAAGACGTTCAGAACAGTTTCCCAGGCAGCTTCTCAGTATGCTCTGCACGCATCTTTAACTTGGATTGTTATTTGATTAGTTCCATCTCTGCACATGCTGACATTGGCATAAAGTTTCTTTCTGCAGCCATAAAAATTAAATATTTTACTGATTAGCTAAAAAAATATATATATATATATCTTAATGGCCTTCATATGACCTTGCTTCTGACTCTGTATTTTCTTTCTCTTGTTTTTAAATAAAGTCTGAGGCACCATCCATGTCTGTATTAGCAGCTATAAAAAGCTTACATCAAACTATGGGGAAATTAAGACAGACACAGGAAAAGATCAAACAGTAAAGACAATGATCTGAGATTCCAACTCTCAAAGTGAGCAGGGGACAGATGACGTAACTGCACTGTTTCCACTTTCAGGCAAAAGCCTTGCTGCACCAGCAGCTTCAGTAGGACCTTCTAATGAGATGAGGAAAGAGCAAAACCTGCATGAAATAGTGAACTTACTTGTAGGCCAGAAGGTAAGTTCTTGAGCAATGGTTTATGGTTATAATTAGATTTCTTTTTGCCAAATTTGTATAACAATACCCTTGAATTTAACTTAGGTTTATCCAATTTAATTAATAACAAAAACATTGTTTTGAGGTGGGACATTAAGGTTTGTGGAATTAAGTTTTGCTCCAAGACATCAAAAACAGTAAAAGCCAATATTTAAACCTTTCAAAGAAAGACCCAAACATCCCAAGAGTCATCTCGTTACCTAGTCTTCAATTCGCCACACCATTTGTCAACGTCATTTTATATTGTTTCCTTAAATATAAGAAAACTCACCTTGTAAAGAGACACCCACTTAAATAGTTATTCAGACTGTATGATATGATTAAGCAGGTTTGATTCATATTTACCCAGGATTCATGCCTGATTTTGGCCAAGACAGTTATTATAAAATAAAAACATATGGTTAAAAACATATCATATTTATTCAGCATTACTTTCATTAACCATATTATAGTAATCTCATGTAAAATTCAGGATTCATTCTGAACTACAGTCAGTTTCTCTAGAAGCTTTTCTTAGCTGCAGCTGTATGAAATCAATCAAAACCACATTTAATCACTGCCAGTGTTAAGACTGTTTTTAAATTTCTGTAGACTTTATGAGACAGAAAATTGTGATTCCCTGTGGTCCATTAAGCTGGTATAACATGCATTAAGCACTGAGCACCAATTTAAGGTAGCTTAAGGTGGAAAAGGCTAATCAAAGGGTGGATGACGTTTTTTTTATTAACAAGCATTTATTTGATTAATTTCCTCCAATCAGTTTAAAAATCTCGACATACTAAAAAAAACTAAGTTTTAGTTACATATGCATAACTTTCTACAAACCCTAAAGAGCAGATGGTTTTGTCTTCAACATCCAAACTAAAATGAAAAACAAAAGGTGACACTACAGCTGTTACTGTTGAGAAACAAGCCCCAGGTCTTTATGTAATGGATTTTTGGTGTAATGTGATAAAGTACTCTGACCTTGGGTATTCATTTCACCAGATTATCTGAAAAGCAATTTGTTATTCATATTCAACAGCTTCTCATTTAACACACTGAGGCATGAGTGAGACATCAGTTCACTGATTCATATCACTTGAATGTAGAGCAGTGAAACCACAGTGTAATTCAGAGGGTGTCTTAATGGTACACAAAAGAAAAAGGCAACGTGATCAAAAGTGAAGCTTCTGAATTTCCAGAAGAGAAACTGCAGATGTAGGGGACAGCTATAAATCTCTAGGGATCCAAAGGGAATTGATAACCAAAATGAAGCCACAAAAACTGTGAGAAAAACAAGTATCTACAAGCAGTGAGGAAAATGCTAAAGGGGGATACTAGGAGCTAGCTACAATCAGTCATGCCTTGTCAGTTCTTCAAGCAAAGGAAGAAGGTAAAAGTCACTAATATAAAGACAAGAAAGTCCCTCAGAATGCACAATTCCTTCTACCCAAAGTCCAGCAACCTATGGCAGTGGGCAATCAGGAGGATTGATGGGTTTTATGTCTCAGGCAGCAAAACAAACCATAGAAGTGGTAGAAGAGAAGGAACCATCATGAAGGGATTAGCCTTGATTTGTAACTGAGCGGCTGCTGAAATGACCTACATGGAGTAACCAGACTCGATGGAAAAGAAACCTGGGCAAGAGGACAAGACATGGGCACTAATCATTGTAAGACAAGAGTAGAAAAGACCTGGCTGTGTCACATCAGAAAAGACCCAAGATGCCGCCTGGAGACATTTCAGTACATACTGTATTACCAGGTTGTACCGTGCAGACTGACAAAGGTATGCACAGAACTGCATCTTCAGAATGTTATAAAAGCATGAAACTGTGATAGTATTGTTGAACATTGTGACAATAACATATTTTGTAATTACCTCTATTTTTTTCCTCAATCCTTTCATTGTTTGCCATCATCACAACGCCCCTGTCATGCTCCTGGATCTTCACCAATACAATCTAGATTAGGTGTAGGCAGGAAAAGAAATAAGAATCTGTCCAATTAACCAGAAATGCTTTTTCACAAACTGAACTTGAATGGCATCTGAAATATTTTAGCCTACCAATTATTGCAACCAAGAAGTACTTAGCAAATGCAATACTTGACACAATAAGATTGTGATGAAAATTGCAACTTGATGTACTCTGCTGCTCTTCTCAGAGTATTATAAACCAATGGCTGGAATTCAAAGAAGGACATATTACCAAAAGGTGAAGGAGGGCTAGAATCCTATGGCCCAACCAGAACCAAACTGTTGATGAGAAACCAACATGTCAATGACAAACTGACTGTGGAGATTGACCTGACAATACCCAGAAGACGAAACACAAGAGGCTTAACAAATACCTCAGGCTCAAAGATCCAACAGCGAAGTTGTAGAAAATCGAGACCTCAGTGGTGCCAGTGGTCATTTCAGCAGGCAGTGCTGTGATCAGCTAAGGGGAAAGTAATTCCACCAGATAACCGGAAGAACACCAAATGTTTTACAGTCCTACAAACAGCTAAGATACTGTGAAAACCTCTAGGAAGTAGTGGATGCAAAAAATAAATCTAATTTTTTACAAGATTTTGGAAAGAAATATTTCATTCCCACTTCATGAAATTGCAATATTTTGAAAAGTGACCAAACATTTTTCAATTCAAATAAACTGGTTGACAACTGTAGCTATAAACGTATGAAGAAATCACCACTCTTCAGAGACTGAAGCAAAAAGCAAATGCAGAAGAGCTAAAAACTTTTTTTTTCTCAAATGTTTGTCAAACAGTTTCACCTCAAAATTGAACAGGATCCAAATAAAAATAGTCTGTATTGTTTATTTATTTTCACTATTTCTTTTCACCGTATGAATATGTACAACATTATAAATCACCTGAGTAAACTGAAGATGTACTTTTGCAAAATTAAACTTTAAATGCAAAAATAAGCCAACGTAGGAGTGAATGTAACAAAAAACAAATGTACCGTCTGAATTGAAGAACATACATCTTGTGGGTACCCAGTTTAATATCCTTGTATATTTTAGTCCAAAATCTCATTATAATGTATTTTGACAGATCAGACTTGCTTTATGTTACACAAGCCGCCCAGTAAATTGCAATCTCAAATTATCTTACCATATTCAGACACTTCTCACCAGCATACAGATAAAGATATAATTGAAGCACGAAGGACCTGACAGCTGCACAACAGACTGTACATGTAAATAATAATTTACCTCAACATTCCTGAAGACTTGTCCCCATGATCTGCTGTTAGAGGGGACCTGAACAGAGAAAATGCCGCTAATTTAAATAGCCATTTACAGAGCAAAGGTACAAGGAGACAGAGTTTCTTACAATGCTTGAGGATTGTTTTAATATTCAGAACAAGTGGGACGACATATTTCCTGATGTCAGTGGTGATGATATATATTCTCTCTAGATAAGTTATTGATAAGACATTATGATGTGGTGTATTTATAGTATTCGTTTTTAGGACCTGTTGGAGATGGGAGGCAGGTCTGTCTGGCACAGAAAAATGACCCAGACTTACCCTAATTAAATAGCTGTGAACAGAGAAAACAAAGTGAGACAACTGCTCTGCCTACAACAGAGCTGCTTGTTCATTTTGGTAAAGGGAAGGGGGCTGAAAAAGAAAAATCAAGCCTCGTGCATGAATGAAATATTAATGAACTGCTGATGCGTTAGTTATTAATGATGTGTGTGTGTTTGCATTTTGTTGTATTCTATCAGAAGGAGGTGAAGTAATAAAGGAAATTCAAAGAAAGATGACCAAGAAAAAGCTGGTGATCTGGATGTGACTAATGGGTTTTCTGATTATACTAAATTACAACAGAATTAAATGCTGAATAAAGTATTTATGAAATATAGCATTTAAAATGCTACTTTTCATAAATACATCAAGGCCAGTTTTTTCAAATGGTGGGCCCAAGTACTGTGCATAGTACTTGGACTAACTTTAATGGTACTCCCAAAAAGTTTGATCTATTCTGAAAAGAGAACCAAATTGGTTCTCACAGATGTTGAGCTAAGAATAACATGAAGGCTACACAGATTGCTACAACACATTAACATTAATTCCAGTCACAACCAACTAAAAACAGGTTCACTGAGGCAAAATAATCAGAAAATGTAAGTAGAGGAAAGTGAACAACAAGCAAGTGCTGGTTCTGCCTATCCAGGATTATGTTCAACTCTGAAGTCAGAAATTGGCCCTGAAAATGAAATATTTACTAATTACTGAAGAGGCTCATTACTATTAGCCCTAAGTGGGAACTACTACAAAGAAGTTCTCTGTATTACTGTATATACGATAAAATGCTGTAGCAACATGTCCATTAAACTTGTTGCCTACAGAAAATGACTTGGGGAAATTCAAGCTGACAAAATCATTCGTTAATAAACGTTTAATTTCTGTAACAATCGCTATGTTTTAAAAGTTGGGGCAGCCATTTTGGATTTTAATGTTTACTGCTGATAAAAAACTAAATCCTTTGCCATTTAGGATTTCTGTTTACTTTAATACACATGGGATGTATAACATTTATTTTTTTCTGTAGCAGTACGGAAAATGATTTTTTAAAATTTGCTAAATAAGATAAAATTATATATTTTGTTTAAAAGATTTGTATTGAAGGATCTCTTGTATTTTGACAAACACTGAACATCTTTTCA
Organism: Micropoecilia bifurca; assembly: GCA_903067075.1. Lineage (NCBI taxonomy): Eukaryota > Metazoa > Chordata > Actinopteri > Cyprinodontiformes > Poeciliidae > Micropoecilia > Micropoecilia bifurca. The sequence continues at coordinate 13,464 of CAEGAF010109185.1, read as the reverse complement.
ATCTTGTCTAGTCACAAATTACGTGTTTCTTTTGTATTTTAACAGCTAATAAAAATATAAGATGATTTGTTAGCAAGTCTACAAAGATCCTTATTCTAGGATCCTTCTTTCAAAAACATCCTGTAACATCATCCAATTTGTAGTACATCAATATTCTACAGCAGGATCATTCTCAAAGCGTCACTTTTAACAATATTTGACCCGTGGCATCATTTCCTTTGGTTGTCTATGTGTCATAAGGCTGTCAGTTGACAGAAACTCACTTAATGAGCTATGAGACTATTCACATTGCCACATCAATTTCCAACTGGATTTACATAAATGTGTGTGATCTCTATCATCTCACAATACCTCCCTGTTTAGCCCTGATGAACAGCTGCCGAGTTCCCACATCTTTTCCATCATGACAGGAAATGACTCTCTGGGAGGCATTTAACCCTGAGACCTCACTGACTCTCCAAGGGTCACAAAGCAGCACACTCCATTATGGGGTTTTGTTGTTCTTTAATACCTCAAGAGTGAGGTCAGATTTGTGAGCCACCTCTTGGTCTTTTAAAAGGTTAAGAAGCTACATGAGGTAAGAGAAGAAAAGTTTTGTATTGTTGAAAAAGTCAGAGCCATAATCACTGTTTTGACATTAAGGTCTATTAATTGATGCCACTTTTAGTACTTTAACGAGCTACGCACATGTCAAAAATATCAGAACCTGCTGCAGTTATCTGAACAGCCAGCAGGTCTGTAAAAGTAATTCTGATTAAAAAAACCCATATAGCCATCCATCCCAGAAAGTAAGCACTTTCTGATCTTTTACTGTGAAAGATCAGAAAATTTTTCACAGCAGCCCGCATGGACCATACCACAGGGAAGACACAACCTCCATCCTACCACCACTTGTGAACAGGACTCCACAATGCTAAAACTCTTCTGCTTGAGGAAGAAAGTGCCTCCAACCCTTAGGGACCCATCTCTTAGGGTTGGTCCCAATCCACCAAGTGAGAACCATGAGCTCAGATGTATAGGAGCTGACAGCCACTTCACAGCCTGCTTCAAACCACCAGGTTTACAAGTAAAGGACAGCCCCCTAAAATAAACCACAGCATTGCCCCAACTGAACAGCCCCGATGTGCTCTGTGGGGACAGTCGTAACGCCTTTCCCAGATCCACTAAGCACAATTTGACTCAATGATTGAAGTCCCACAATGCTCTCAGACACTCTGAAAGTTTATTTGGAGTAGAGACTGGAATGAAGAAATGATATTATTTTAAAGTGACTGAGCTGCAGCCTTAAAGTTTTATACTTCAGTGGAAGTTATCAGATTTATGTATCTGCTTAAAGCCCCAGATTCTCGCCTCTGAGTTGCTTTGGAAATTCAGTGCAGGAATGTTTTTATTTTACAAACTCGTGCCTACCACCACAAGTGACAATATTTGAACTGGAAACAACTGCCTCCTGTAATCAGAATAATAGCTAATTTGAAAAACTTTACGCACAATCAACCAGCCTAATTGATTTTGAATAACTGAAGACTGCTGACAGGTGCAATTTTAGTTTTTCTGCTTTCCATTTTGCACTTTAAAACAATTCCTACCAAATTCCACATCGTGACAACACATTATGATGTCCATGTCGCAGTTTTATATGTCGATATTGGAACTAAGCAAACATTGCAATGTGGAATTTTAGAGAAATGAAGAAGATAAGAATAAAAGAAAATCAGGCAAACTTCAAGCAAAAAAAAAGAGCCCAGCTTGATTTTTGATTAGTAGCATTTTAAACTACAAACAAATCCCAATCTTATCTTTTATTTAACACAATCTTTAACTAAAAGACATACCGGGTGAGTCAGACAGAAAAGTCCTATCACATAGATGTAAATGCCTCACATCAAGCAACCCCAGACGTTAGATGCTGCTCTCCACCGAGATCATTTCTTTCAAGCAGCTTCTATCAGAACATCCATGAGCCTTGCAGCAGATTCAAAGATGCTGTCATCATTTAAGGCAGCTGAGAGAACTTCCTGTATTATATCACCAGCGAATACCCCAGGAGAGAGTTTACTCTATGCACCACACTGATGGAGGATCAGGATGGAGGATCCAAGGAACGAAAGCCTCCTCAAGTGTGTTTGACTGAGAAGCTCTTGAAAGCAATCCGATGGTATGAAATGTAAACAGTTTAATGAAGAAGTGAAGGATTTAGTCTCATTTGTACAAGCAGATAAGTTCAAAGACGGAGAGTGGCAGGGGGGAGAAAGTGAGAGAAATTGGGGATGACATGCAGTCAGAATGACAAATTTAATGGGAAAGAAAAATTGAGGCAGGAATGTCAGATGGAAGAAGCGCACGAATCAGTCTGGGCCTTTTTCTTGAAGTTTGGCATTAAAAATCACTGACACGCATTAAATCATTTATCACTGATCCTTGTTTTGTTTATCATTTTAATTAGTTTCCCTGTATGTCGGGTCTACTGACAGAAAGAAAATAAATGGGGTTTTGAATCAGCCTACATTCGGGTCAACAGCTGCTGCCAGTGCAACTGGATCAGTGAGACAGTGATAGTTTAGATCATGATGACCATTGATCTGGTCACTGAGTCTTACTTTCAAGGGCAAGCAGCCAAACATAAACTCACTGCTTGAACTTGCTGATGCCTAGAAAAACAAAAAAAAAAAAAAAACAAAAGAAAAATCTGGACTCATTTATTTCAGGTCTCAATGTTCTTGTCTCAAAAACAGAGCAACTTTCTGACTCACTTTACAATTACAGATAAATGCATCTTTTTTTCTACAGGATAAATAAAGCCCTTTTGAGGTTGATTTCAAGCTAATTAAGGACTTGAGAATTTCTAATGTACCAGAAAAAAAAAAGAAAAAAAAAAGTGAGACAGTTTCCAGATTCTGTCAAACCATTTTTGCGGTTTAAATTCATAGCAAAAAGATAGCAGAGACAGTGTGGGGCTTTCTTTGGTTGTATGGAGCGTAAAGCATTGCTCCACTGCACCCACCTGCTACTTCAAGCCATCAGTCAACTGTGCATGATGACTGTAAAAGACAAAAACTTCAAACTTTTCTCCATCTGCGCAATAGTAAGGCATTTTCTGTTTTTTTTTAGGATAGCGTGTCCCTGCTCCTCCACTGGATAGTGTGAATTACCATCAACTGGAACAGCAAGATCAAATTACAAACGTTTTGGCCTGCTGTTTGAGTTTTCTTTCTTTTTTTTTTCCTTTTCAGTGGTGGAAAATGGAGCTGCCACAGGAGCACAAATTATTACTCTGAGGATGTTGGTGGTTTGAAACAAAACTTTTTAAAAGAAACACTAAAGAAGAAAAGCATACCAACTCCTAGGATTTACTGTAGCTTCCAAAACCAATATATCCAGCTACCATCAGTGTTGCTTCACAAACTGCAACAACCTTCGTATTATCTGCCATTTTAGAAACACCTAAAAATGATCCTTTCTTCAACATTATGTTCACTTAAATGGTTATTAAAATCAGTGACTGTCAAGCAACCTAACCCTAACCCTAACCCTAACTGTTTCTTTTACAAGGAATATTTTTTTTAACTCAGCGGGCCAACGCAAATTTAGCCCAGTAACGGCTGGTCAGCGGAGGCGCTCACTGCCGCTATTGTCTGTCAACAGTGTTCAACAGATAAAGAACCGGCGAAAAACACACTGACTAATCATTAGGTGTCGAACATATACATTTTTCAACGTTTACTCTTGAGTTTTGACACAGTGTTCTTACTACTAGAATAAATATTGTGCATTTCTTTCCACAAAACACGGATTTTAGCTCCACTCAGAACTGTTTTAGTACTATTTTTTTTAAATCTCTGGATTAATAGGCCTATTTGCAAAACATAAAGATGCAGGAAACAATGAATTGTTATATAATTAGATCTACCTCTTCCACTTTACATGCTTTGTGATAAAGCGTGTCTATGTTGGATCAGGCACATAACACCACCTCTGCCTAAATTGTATGTGACAAAGCCTCCCTAAGAAGTGGGTGTGGAAAAGAATACACATAAGTATTAGTAGGACTGCATGTGTTTTTTATTCCCAAGCATTTTCCTTGGAACAGTTTCTTATCTTGGATATGTTTTTTTTAATCATGTCGTTTTTAGCCTTAATTTAATCCATTCGATCAATTACAGACAGATAATAACAAAATATAAAACTCATCAATGGTGTTCAGTGAAACGAACTGAAGCTTAATTTGGTTATTTTTCAACATTTTGTTAGCAAATCTACCTAATCTACACTTAGAGTGAGTTGCAATTTTATCTTTTTTCACTAACTGTATGCATGCCGTGAACAGGAAACAGAATTTAATGAAGTAATAATGTCATAAATTGGGATACCATGTTCCACTGAACTGCTTTGCAAGCAGATGGCGCATGAACCATCCACTTGAGAACCCATCACTCTATCTTTTTTGCAGACACAATGTGCATATAGTGTGACACAAGTCTGCCTCGTCGACAGAATGTAATACATTTTCATGGACTTGCCTATTCTAACACCCAATTTCCATGCTGGTGAATCTGTGAGTGCTTGGATCCTGGACACTTTGGAAGAAAATCAGTCCTAGTTTGCCTGTGTGGACATGTGTGGACCCGGATTTTAAAATGTGAGCGTAATCCTTGACTTAGAAACAGCTTTTTGTCTACAAAGAAGTGAGACTGAAATTCCTGTCTATTCCCAGAGGATGCAACAAGAAAGGTGAGGAGAAAGAGATGTCAAGGAAAAGAAGAAGACGTGTCAGAGAAGAGAAAAAAACTTCAACAAGCATTGATACAAGGGAGATTAAATAAACTGGTAGATTAAAAAAAAAAGTAAAAGTAAGTAAAATGTGGATGAGAGATGGCCAGAAGAAGAGAGGGATTTTGTGCAGCATCATATGAAATGTTTGACTGGGAAGTGAAAAAAATGAAAGACATAAAGGAATCCGAATATAAAATTGCATGAGTCAAATAAACTGATGGAGTCAATAAAAACTACACTGGATTTGATTTAACAGTGACTGCACTCAGGGGGAAACCCCCCAAAACCCTTCTTTGAAGTTCTTCTCTCTATGGGTGGTAATGTGGCTTGGTGCTGGGGAAAAGAAAAAAAGACTGAAAGAGACAGGAAGAGAAGGGTTGAATAAAACTCAGTCAGGGTCCGCTGATGATGAGGATAATAGGGGGGACCGTGACGTTACACATACAAACAAGCACAACAGCTCTTAACTATTAGTGTCAGTCCTCAAGGCATTTCTTCAGAGTACCAACTCATGAATGTTTTATGGACAGGATGTCCAGCTATAAATCTTCATTTTATTAAAGAACCAATAGTCAGAATCTCCATCATGGTGTTTAGCTGTACTAAGAGCAGCTAAGTGAAAACTGCTAAATATGAGAAACTGCTTTGTTAGAAAAAACAAAGCAGTTGTTTTTTGTTGAAAAATTGTAGGACAACGTTGTGTTTCTTTAAATGCAGTTATTAGTTTGTCACTGTGATTATCGACCTGCACCCACTTTTCTGTGAAAAATAAAAATGTTGGATTGATGAAGCGACAGGCTGACTCAGGCATAAGAAGTTTCTCTACTTTTAAATGGCAAAACCTTAAAAAAAACATAAATTGGAGGAGAGAAGTGGATATTTGCACTTCAGTCACTTATTATTTTTTTTTATTTTCCTGTGGAACTTAACTTCCAATTATTCACTGAAAATATGCCTATTCGAAGATTTTTCCATAGAACATTTGTAAAATATTCAAAACAAAATACAACTTGGGAGGCTGCTATGCTAATGATCAACATTTCAAGTTGATAATTAAGCTTGATGTAGAGCCAGCCACACACCTAATTACTGTTAAATGCCAAATGCAGTGTTTTTCTTCAATCCACCTTCCTTCCTCCATCATCACTGAAGTTTTCAGTGTGTTGGTTTGAAACATCGAAGGATTCGCAATGAAAATGGCCAGTACAGGTACATGTACCTTTACTGTCACACATGTATATTTTAGTTGTCTGAACTACAGTTGGGTCTGTCGCCCTTATTGTTTGTTGGAAAGAGCAACTAAAAAAACAGGAATTAAACTCCTTAAAAGGAAAACACAAGGCTGTCTTTATGTTGCCATATGCAGTCGACTTGTTTCCTTCATCCAATTACAGATGCACCACTGCTGCTTTCTGGACTGGCTTGTTTACTTGCACAGGCGCAGATCATACATCCAAACTGACAGAGTGAAGATGTCTTTCTGGTGTGTTAAAGGGCTATTTTTGCCAAGATGCAGTCAGCGTGAGAATGCTCAGTAAGGGGCCTGATGTCGCTGCTTGTTCCTAACGATGGTTTTGTGTATAGCAGCCTGAGGACCTATTATAGTGTCTAGTCAAAGCTGACGTAGGGCTTTGGAGGCTGCTTTTTTTCTTTTTGCAGCAGATCTGTGACTAGGGAAATATGTTGGTCTAAAAATTTTAGAAGAACATTATGCTTTTGAACATCTTTGATTAAACTTACACAAAGCTTTAGCCACAGCTGAACTTCTATACACAGAATTTTATGGTTTACAAGAAGCAAGCATTCTAATAAAAATGCTAACCACTTCTAGCAAAAAAAATACCACAATGCAAGAGAGTTGCATAAGGCCTGCGTATTCCCAGCAAAATTAATTTTAACGTTGCCATGTTGGACTGCGTGGTGGATGGCAGGCTTCCAGTAGTGGTTTCAAGTAGCGTTAGTATGCATCTTTGGCGATATTATTATTTTATAGCTGAATCTGAATAGTTGAATCTCATGGAAGATTCAGCGACACAAATGTTATACAGCCCTTGTGAAATACAAGCAGCTGACATGCGAAAGATTAAACTTTGCTGCTTTGCAGATTTTTAATCAAGTCCTTTCCTCGTCATTGGCAAGGTGAGTCTAGTCTGCCGCATCATGTGTCGTCAGACTTGGTTCAGTAGAGCCAAATACCAAAATATGATTAAGGTTAGATGAATGATAAAACAATATGCAAGCAAAGATTAAACAAAAAAACATAAGTATTATCAGTTAACAAAAAACAACTCCACATTCAAGCACATCTGAATAAGTAAGACCTTGTAGATGTATGTGTGCAACCAAAACAAGCATGAAAAATAACTTTTTGTGTCAGGACGTTTCTTACAAGTTAAATCTATTTATCGTCAAAACTACAAATTGCCACAAACACACAGATAGTTGTGATCTTAGCCAGACAGGAAGTAATGATGGGGTGCTTGTTATTTTGCCCATTCTCCACTTCATTCTTTTGCAGGTTCAATAATTTTGTGTCTTGTTTTTTTTTTTAAAGTACCAAAACGATCCATCCGTAGCGGATCATTTCATACAGACCATGCATCAGTTCCTATCTACGTTTATGACATTCTGTGCCCACTTTGACAACCAGTAATTTACAGGCTACTATGTGGCTCTCATAAGCTATCAGCAGGGCGATGGTCATTATTATTTTAGCTTGTTTATGGACCATGCTCTGTCATGTCTCAATAGAGTCAAATGCCCAAAACTTGGTCTAGAACCATTAATAGATGGACCAATCAAATCTGGAGTAAATTATTCTACATGGATTAAATATTCTTTTAAAGTTCTTTAAAACATTTGCCATTATAAAACCACATGCCTCAATGTGTCTCTGAAAGCGAGGCGATGCAGAATTTGCAAGTTGTTGTATTCTTTCTTCTGGATGTTGTTTTACAAATATGTTCTTTCTGATGTTTTGTGGCTGATTTGGATTACTGAAGATTTTGACTCCCGGACAAACACGGCTCACTTTCATGGAGAGCGAGTGAAAGCGAGTGGGGATGGGCGACGGCGGCAACAGAAATATACAATATGTCATGTTATTGCTTGGATTTGAATCAGCATGTTTTACATCCAATGAAAGCATGAATGTTGGCAAATAAATTGGCCTCTATATTCTCGCACTATAGTTATGGTTTTAACTGGTTTTTAAGTAAAGGTGGTCTCGAGACAAAGTACTACAATACGAGTTTGCACCTTTTTATAACTGTTCACAGGGGAATAAGCAATATGTATGTCAGGACGTATTTATAGACAACCTCTATACGCACTTCATCGAGCTCTGAAACGGGATGCTCCATGTTACTATAGCAATCTTTACAATGTCTCGTGGGGTTTAACTGTGGAATGCAGACAACTGGCATCTCCAACAGCATATAGACAAACACACAGCTGACATGTACGCAGTTGCATGTGAAGGACCAGTTCAATATGTAGTGGGCTCTATTTTAAACCAGACCCCAAAAGAGCAGAGACCCACACTTAACAATAACTCAGCTGCAGAACGGAGCTCAGTCCAGACTGTCCTTCATGCAGTCAAATGCAATATGATTCACACAATAATGAGAGCCCCTTGTATTTCTGGGGACTATTAGTGCCTCATTAAATTCACTTGAAAGGAAGTTAAGCATCAACTCTGGACTGAAGAAAGTTGGTCTAATTGCCAGTGATAGCTGGACAGAGAGGAGGCTTATCTCTGCCACCCACTCAATCTCTCCTGTTCTTCCTTTCACTTACACCCTCAGAAAAATGGGATCACGAACAGACAACTTACGAACTCCAAGAAGCTGACTCCAAGGACGATAAGCAATCATCCTCATCTCTATTTATTTTTCTTTTCTCTCTTTTTTGGTTCTATCATCAGCCCAGCTTGCTAAGAGCCTGCTATTTAGAGTCAAACTGTGAGATCACTGGTATAACAGAAACCATCACACACAAACACACGCAGTCATGCATAGACCGACACAAAAATCACCCAGGAAAAACATGCATACACACGCAAAACCACATTTATTATGATTCCCGGAGCTTCTGCAAGTAATTTCAGAGTAGCTTTGTTGTTGCTTTTGGGTTTTCTTGATCCAGCTATTAAAGAAGTCTATTGGCAGCTCAGTTGGCAAAGCTATAGATTATTTCAGGCTTTGGCGTATGAGCCAGCACAACACCAGAAACCACTGTAATTACAAGATCTAGTCGGCCTTTTGAATAGAAATGGCCAGTGAAGACTTGATGTGGTCAAAGACAAGGAGGAAGGCGAGGCTCCGTGGGTTAAAATAGAACTGCCCACATGGAGTTGATTTGAGGTTTTCTATATGGGGAGCCCTGGAGTGGGTCTGCAAAAGTAATGAAGTCAGTTAAAACTAGTGGAAAAAGACCACTGCATGTGTCTCTGTAGAAAAAAACCCATCACCGGTGAAAAAAATGACGTAAGAATAGATGGTACAAAATTACCGTGTTAAGACTGCAGATTCACTTGGAGTTTAGAAATAGAAATCAGACAACTTCACATGAAAACTAAATTCTGCAGTCAAAAACAATCATATGTTTTCTACCCGCAAAAACAATCGTATGTTTTTACAATTAAGTTACAGGCCGTAAAGGAAACCACACAGAGTTTTATAGAGATATTCAGATCCTTTACTTTGGTTGTCTTAATTGTCTTTCAGCTAAAGAAAAATAAAGTCAGACGAAGATCAGAGGGTCTTGGTTTTATTAAAGACTAGGAATGTAGTTATATTTCAGCTCCAACTTTTCCTGTTTCTGTCACATGCCCTTGTTAAGTGATTCTCTTTCCAGTTTCCACAAACATCGACAAAGCCATGTGTTTTGATGTGGCGTGTGGTCAGCTGTGGGTTTTAGGCTAGGTTTGCTTTTCTTAAGAATGTTTCCCTCCAACACATTCCTGTCCAAAGCTGTCAAATACTGCTGTTTTAGCAAAGACTGCAGTTCAACTCAAAAGGCACGCTTGACACATGAAACATTAATATTCACTACATTATAAATCAGTCGGATTGATATATTGGCTGCATCATTCAGTTTTGCTACTTTTTGGATGTTCCTCACCATTCATTCAGGGATATCTGTAAAACAGGAATGAAAAACTGTGAAAATATATAGAACTCTTTTTACTAAAAGCTTCTTAATATAATTTTTCATGGCATTAAGTTTGTCAGCTAACATTCAATTGCAGGTCACAGATCAAACTTTTGATTATTTTTTTTTACAATATTGTCCTCCACATCCTAACCTCATATGCAACACTTAGATAAAAGACATAATGACAAACATCCAAGCTTTTTATGAAGCTTGTTCACCCTTGCTTGTTATTTTAATACTTCAAAATATTTCAAAAAGGTGCACTGAGCTGCATTAGGAAACTATAATGCAACTTCGAAGACTCGCATGATCCTCAGTTCACATGGTCATCTTAATAACAGATCATTTTGACAACTGTTTTATGATTCAGCACATTTCATAGAGTTCCCTCTAATTTACAGGCATGCACATGAATGTCTTAACTAATGTCTTTGTTTAGGAGACCTATGCCTCAATGTGGAAAAGTAACGACTACTTCAAGTAGTAAAGATACGGCTTAAACACTTTTTGATTCTTTCCAAATAAAATCGCAATTTCAGAGGAAGATGAACGATGGTGGTCAGATTTCTGACTCATCACTGTTCTGTGGTAGTATTCCTAACAACACCAGGTCTCAGGGACAGAAATGACAGCTTTTCAAAACAACAGCTGCATTCACTTTTTTGATTATGCCCACATTTGTAGCGGCCTCTCTAGCCCCAGGAAGAATACATTTATTTGTCCATCTGCTACAAAGAGGAATGATTTTCCAGCTTTCGACCGTGATAAAGGTAACCTTCTGTATATTGCAAAGAACATAATACAGATGTGAAGGAGGGCCTGCATGCCCAGCTAATGAGACCAAGTGAGGAAGCAGGGAATGCAGTGTGCTTGCAGATGGAGGCTGGCTGGTAGAGCCATTAGCTATGCACAACAAAGAACTGATACAAATACACCATTCCTTGTTCCTCCTAATGTTTAAACTGTGTGTATTAGAAGTAAATGTGATGCCTATACACCTGTGAGAGGCTGCTTTGACTTTTTAAGACCCTTCATAGCCCAGTTTAAAGCACCATTTGCCTTACAAAATGAAACTAACTGAGTCAGTGCTACAATATTAAAGACATAAATGAAAGTTAAATGGTACTGGTGTTAATTTATCTACACAAAATGGTAAGTTTTGCTTACCAGTCGACAATAAGATAGCTTAATTCAAACCTGTTGAGTATTTACATTGAACATCCAACCTCGCCATATTGTGAAGGTCCAGTTTCACTCTGACTAAGGAAAAAAAAGCACATCTGAAAGAACATCATTTATACTTGACTTGTGTGTCTTGACCTATTATCCACGGCATTATTTGACACCAAAAGTAAATACAGACTGGGCTATTTATTTCTGAACAAATAATAAAGCACTTAGAAGAAGGCTAGAGGGAGCTGTCACAGTACCTAAACTTGAAACCAGCTTAGGGCGTTTGTTGTTTTCACTTCTTTGTTTCCAATTTCCTTTTCTCATCAGTCTCTGTCATTCTTTCACCAACTGTTTGTTTCTTTTTGGCACTAATACAACTTCAGTGTCAGAAAAGGACACTTGGACTTAGCTTTTCTAGCACATTGTGGAAATAATATGTTTACATGTCTCATTGAAAACAGTGACAAAGTGACAGTATATGATGTCATCAACCATTTGTCTAATAGAAAATGAAACAGGCTGTTCCAATTAATTTAGGGAAAAAAATAACAACCCACTGAGCTAGCTTTATTTTCACAATTTCATAACGTCTAGCCTTGCAAAGATGTGCACAGTGTTTTATGTACAAATATTAGTAAAGGAAGAGCCTCAACTCAAGAAACCTTATTAACCAGACTGAAGTAATGACAAGATCTGTCTTTGTAAATCAGGTCAGCCAGATTGATATTTGAAAGGAGTGAAAAGACAAAAGCTGACTACTTTGAAAAGAAAGAAATCAGGAGCTGCTGTCTTCTAGTCTGTAGGCTGGCACGCCTATAATATCAATTTTAAATCATGAATTCATAGGAAAGCATCTTAAGTTTACCCAGAGAGAAAACATCAGGTAAAAGTGTTGTCACTGTCACCTTTTTACTCCTACATGAGCCACTTACGAGTCAGGGCCCTTAAGATGTTTCCTCAGATTGCTTCTAAGTTTACCAAAGACTCAGATACTCTCTTCAGAAAATCTCAAGAAAAAATACACTTAGTAAAGCTGTGATCACAGATATAGGCTTGGAAAGATTTTAAATGGTTTATTTCAACAGAACCTGGAAATATGTTATGTTTTACATGATGAACTATCTCTATAGCAACTGTTGGTGCAGTATGACATATATTCTCCTCCTTCCTGCTGTATGTATAAATACTAAGTCTGAGTGTTAGGAAAAACAAGCCAAAGACCACAAGGCCAAATGAAGCAGTGCTGAAAGGCTTTGACACTATTGTTTCTAAGCTTTTGATCATAAATGCCACTTTTGTAAATAGTCAGGTTTCTTGCTAATAGCAAGGGCTTGGACGATTTCATTTTGGGACTGATAACACTTTCTTTTGGGGTTTTGTCTGACTGACCTCATGCTGCAGGTGCTGGACAGTGGTCAGATGGGATGTGTCCTTTCTCACAGGTTCCCTTGGCCTGTCTCACTAGGTGGGATAACCCAGGACCCTTCCACCTCTTACTCCTTCTTTGGCCTAGATGTTTGGATGGCCCCATGTCTGCCTAGTGATCAGGGGTTCTGTGAGGGGTTTCCTCCTCTCTGGCTGGCCTGACATGCTGCCATTGGTTTGTCAGGGACTCTGATGTTTCATCCCAATCACGCATTAATTGGTAATCATCAAAATCATGCACCAACTACAGGTTCTTCTATAATCGACACGGATTATTGTAAGGAGATATTCTTTTATGACTCTAATAAGTGGCATATATTTTAATGAGGGAAAAGTCATAACTGGAGAAACAGCAAGTGTGGAACACGGAATACGACGTAGCAAATATTGACCTACAGCTTTGCCACATAAAATTGGAACATGTTTAAACGGTACTTGATGTCGGTCCCAGAATGATGTTCCCATTTCAGAGGTAAGCAGCTGCCTAAAGCTCTTGTTTTTGCTTCAGCGTTTAACACTTCATTTGAAGTTCATGGGCTCCAAACAGTTTTTGATTGAAGCAAAGATCATTCCTTGCTTGAACCACTCATCTTTTTTTTTGGCTGTTCTGAACTGTGTATTAGCTTTACATCACAGTTAATGAGCTTAAATGGTTGATACCAAAATATTTTTCAGTATTACTGAAAAACAACCTAAAAGACCCCCCAACCCCTGCTATTCATTCAGCATGACACTTTAATCAGCTTAACTGTAAATAAAGTGCTATTTCTACTATTGGACACGGTTTATGAGACCTAATTAATCTCCAAAAGTTAGAAAATCAATTTACCCCTTAAGTATGTCTTATTGATCATTCTTTTTGTGTGTGTGTGTGTGTGTGTGTGTGTGTGTGTGTGTGTGTGTGTGTGTGTGTGTGTGTGTGTGTGTGTGTGTGTG